>JAEUWQ010001789.1:0-11893 GCA_018524765.1 Podaxis sp. AQ799166 | reverse complement strand
AGTCTCCTGCAAGATAATTTCAGTGGAGCATCCTTGGCCAAAGTCTCCTGCAAGATAACTTCAGTGGAGCACCCTCCGACCTTTTGTCTGGACCGTCGTCCAACATGTCTCGTTTACCCCCCACCTATTACTAGGTGTACACCATCCAATCTGTATCCTCGACTCCCCTCCTCCTTCTTACCGACCTTTCTCCAACTGCCGTTTCGCAGAGCTCCAAAACCTCCTTCAGAGAGCACGCTCCAAGAGTGACTTTCGAAATCGACTTGACAACTACACCCATGGTACAGAGAACATAATCCTTATCGATGGTAAATCCTACACAAAACAAGAGCTACTAGGAGTCTACTACACCCTCCATTATTCATGAGAGAAGGTGAAGCAGAACTTCCTGAATCTCCACTCGGTGTCTACCAAGACACTGACATCCTCCTTCGCTACAAGCTCCCACACAGTTGGCAGTTTGAGACTCTCCCCACCTTCATTGAACACCCTACCCTCTTCGCACAGTTTGAAAAATGCTTCCAACAAGCCAAGCAAGCTCAGAGTCTACATCTCCATTGGACAGGTTCCCCTCGAGAGATCGACCAAGCTGAAGCACTTCTCAGAGCTTTCGAATGCCATTTGAGCCATCGTCAGAGCACAACTACAATGGAACCCCCTCTCTCAACTACTACCTCAACCACCTCCCCTTCAGCTGAGCAGATGGTTACCAGAGAGTCTGAACCCTTGAACCTGCTGCAACGATTCTGAACTATCAAACCACCATCATATCATTCAACATGACTGTCAACCCCAGAACCAATCCCAGACAACACTGCCTGAACTGTTTCGCACACAGGCATACCACATCGCTAACTGAGCAGTCAGAATCACAGAGTTCTACATTTGCATCTGTGACGAGTGTACAACCCAAGACCCAGATCGATACACCTTCGCCCCTATCTCTGCATTCATGGCAAGGACTGGATACATGGCCTTCCTCGAGGTACCAAGAAACGGAAACTTTACCCTTAGCACCCTGTTACCCAAACCTCCAATACCTTTGGAACCAATGAGTCACCATCGTATTCATCCCAAACCCCAACACCGACCGATACTACACCTCCGAGCCGATCTACTATAGAGACGCAGAGGCCAGAGTTACCTATTGATCAGACACACCTACAGAGACTGACTCATCTGATACCGAGAGTACCAGGTACTACATCATCGACCTCGACTCCATTTAATCAACCACCATCTCCTCCTCCTCCTCCCAACCCACCACAAGGACCACCTGCGCTCGTCAACAGAACACAGCCATGGCCACGCCACACCCAAAGCCCCGAAGATTCAACCATTTGACAGTGAACCTTGCAACTTCCAAACCTTCCAGGACCAACTTTGACTTGTATTCGATGACCACCGAGCCGCATTCCAAAATGCACAGAATAACATCGATGATCGAAAAAAGATCCTTTACACTCTCCAATATATGACTAAAGGCAATGCTGCTGGATTCCACAACACCTTCATGAAAGAAAAGTGGAATACCACTAACAACGCCTACAAGTATGGTACTTGGCATGATTTTAACCTCTGACTTGAAGACCACTTCAAACCGAAGATTGAAGCGACACAAGCTACAGAAAGGCTTAGACACGCTCATCTCAACATTTCCAAGACCAACATCACGGTGTTTAATCAGATGTTTTACCTACCTTCTGAGTCAGGCAAACATCACCAATGACAACCACAAAGTCCATCTCTATGTTGTCGACTCTATCCCCGACTGTAAAGCTTTATGCTTTATGGTTAGAAGACCTCACGCTCACGCCAAATAGTTCAAACCTGTTTATTGGGAGACTACGTGGCACAAGCAAAGGTTGGTTGTCACCAACAACTGAAGTGCCCTAATAAACAGTAGATACAAACATGTGATGGAGTGATGGGTAAACAAGACTGATACCAAAATATAACACAATGACATGGGTTAATTGATTTTCAAATTAAGTGTAAGGGTGTGCCCTTACACACACCCCCTCCAGACCGTTTTACGGTCTCTTGGTGTGAGAGAGAAGAGGATTAATAAATAGTCATGTATGATAGGGTATAGGTCCGAGATGAATAAGATGCTCAGTTTTAGGGTATAGGGTATAGGGCCGAGACGACTAGGTCACTCGGATACAGTTTTTAATAAGTGGTGAGGCCGAAGGGGTAAAGTCCCTTGGCCAGGTGTGAAGAAAGTTGAGTCGTGAGACTTGACCATGGTAGGGGCCAGGCAGTGATGCCTGGAAGAGGATACAAGTGGGATCAAGTCGTGAGACTTGATGAGGGTAGTTACATGGCAGAGCGACTAGGTCACTCCCCTGTTGTTGATAGGAAGTTAGGTGGGGGGTAATGAAATTCCCCCAGCCCTGGGTGTGGAGCTGTTTGATGACACAATATCATCGTCAGATGCATCGGTGGGTGATGACTTGCTTTCGGGATGAAGAATGGAGGGGTGATCAACCTCCATCAGTCAGGCTTCAGTCGAGGGGTGACCCTCAACCTGAGCCTCACTAGATGCGACAGGCGGAGTCAAGTTGCTGGGCCCATCAACCACAGGTGTGGTTGGGGGCTTGAGCAGGTGTGGGGGGTACTCCCGCTTACTTAGAAGGCAGAAGTGAGTAGGGCCCCCGGCCTTTAGCCAGCCGGGGTCATCTTGCATTTCCTTTCCGGTGTGAAGGAATTCTCATTGTTCAAAGAAATACGACCTGAGAAGGTCATGGTCATTGGGGTAGAACCATCCATCCCATCTCTTGATGGCTGGAGGTGGTCCATAGAGGTCGAGATGATGGATACGTTCGTTGTCCCAGTCATGATACATGGACTGGTGACTAGGTTCACCAGTATAGGATTGATCCAAGTAATGGATCCCAAAGAGGTAAGCATGGTCAACCCAGGATGGGTCAACTCCATTGTGGATGAGAACCTTGGCAACGGTGTCGAGGTTCATGTTTGGCACTTGACTATCATCAATGTCAAGTGATCGGAAGTAACACGTTGGTCCCGGTTGAGGGACAAAGGGGCATTCAGGATGCCGAGCATTCCAACACTCGATATACTCTCTATAAAGTCGCAGTGATGCGACTAGGACAGCAAAAAGCCAGGTGAATCTCACCTGGCCTGCGTGGTTAGGACCACGTTCGGGTGGCCCAAAGAAGTGAGCTAGGCCATACCCAAAAGTGGTTCGATGGTGTACGAGCCGTCTATGCTTGAACAAGATACTATTGATGGGGTTGTTGGACCCCGGGTGGCTATGAGTAAGAAGATATCGACCAAGATGGTCGATATTGAAGAGGCCAGCTCCCGTGGGCTGGGTGAAACCCATGCCCTGGGTCCAGTTTTTGTGATTTGAGACGCGAGCTTGTTCATATGCTTGTGACAGTTGGTGCTCTTCCCTTATCTCAGTGGTTATTCTGGATGGGTGTGTGTCTGGGCGGAAGCCACTATGGTGCAACAGGAAGATCATTGCATCATCATAGTGCTCTTCCTCCATGCGCTGAGCTATTTTGTATAGCTCAGTCAGAAGGTGGTGTGCCTCAGCTTGATGCTTGGCTTTGGCATGGTGATTATTGAGAAGCTTGATCAGCTTCTCTACTTCACGGGGGGTCATAGGCAGTCTGCAATGGGCTGCCTTATAATGGAGGAGGTTGTGGTTAGGCGAGTGCTGGGAGCACTTGCCTTCTTGGAGGTGGCAGGTGGTAGCTTGGTTTGTGTACCTGCCTTTGAGGATGAGGATGATGAGCGAGCACTACTGGTGCTCGCTTTGGAAGATGTAGATGATGTGTGAGTCATTGCATTACTCGCAGCTGAAGCGTATGATTTAGGTCGAGCTGATGAGCTCCACACAGGTTGTTGTTGCTGTTGTAGTGAAGCCAGGGTGGCTCCACTGGGAGGTGTTAGAGAACCAGACAAGGTCCTCTTTTTAGACACATGAATTGTGGCCTCGAGCTCGTACTCTCTTGATTGCTGTAAAGCAGAGAGTGTATTGTTGAGGCAGCAGAGGCGTCCTTCAAGGACACTGATGTGTGCATTTTTATTTTGTATAATCTTTTTTTTTTTTTTTTTTAAATTGACGTTTATTGCACTAGACTAGCTAATACAAACGGGTGCACGATAGCAGTCCCAATACCGAAACTAGAGAAAAGGAAAAGAAAGGAACTAGAGAAGAGGAAGAGAGGTAGAAGTATATGAACTACTAGAGAGAGGTGATATGAAAAGAAAGAAAACTAACTTAACGGGTTGGGATTGATGAGTGAGGAAAGACAGAGAAGGAATAGGGGTTGACGACACAGGTTGGGAAGGCATAGGGATTTAGCGAGGGTATGCGCCTTGTGATGAATGGACCAGTTGGCGGACGAAGGGATAGACCAAAAATGGATGTGGTTAAGAGGAGAGGAAGAGAGCCAGGAGTGGAGAAGAGGTGTGACTGTGATAGAGTCCGGATGCGCGCTGTGGGGCCTATAAGATAATAGAAGTTTAGCAGAAGAGATTGAGTCAGTGAAAACTACAATAGATGATATGTTGAGAGATTGAGCAAGAGAGATGGAAGAAAATAAACTGAGATGGAGGGCATACGATTCAGAGTCTGTGGTAGTAACCTCACCACAAGGGTGAACAGAAGAAGAAAGGATGTCCGAGTCAGAGGAATTAAAGACAATGAAAGCAGACGTGGCAGAAAGGGAGGGGTTTGAAGGAATGGAACCATCAGTAGCTACAGTGAGGGAAACGGGGGAAGAAAAGGATAGGTCACGGGCATGGGTGGCATTGGCAATATGAAGTGCCATGGCGCCTTCTTTCGAAGGGTCAGGACACTGGATGAATTTAATTTGATCGCTAAACAAGTCTAGCAGACGCTGACCAGGTTTAGCACTAGGATGGAGACACTGAAACTGGTCTGTGACCAGTTGGGCATCTGAAATGAAATCAAATGCTGTAGAGCGCTGCTTGGTGTGGTGCATGTCTAAAGGATTGATGTCGCGGGTGAGGAGCTTAAGGGGGTGGGAAGGGGGGAGGGTATGGAAGTGGAGGGAACAATGTTTAGTGAGTTTGAAAAGGTGGAGCTGAATGGGGATGAGACCAGCAATGGCCTCAACCCCACCAGAGGGAGTGGTGCGGAACGTGCCCATAATCCATAGAGTGGCTTGGTGCTGCATGCGTTGTAAGGACTTTAAAAGTCTGCAGTATCGGGCATTATGGTTAAACCATAGATGAAACCCATAGATGGCAATAGGGACGATGCATGATTGATACAGGAGTCGTTTATGGAGGGGGGATAGGCCACGGACAGAGTTACTGAGCATTCGCATGCAGCAGATGGTGGAGAGTGCTTTTGTGGAATAAAAGCAGACATGTTCCTTGAAAGAGAGGCTTCTGTCAAACCAGAAACCAAGGTAGCGGAGGAAGGGTTTAGGGTGTATCGTGAAGGTGTCGTCAATGGTGACAGGGGGATTGGGATCATGGGAGGGGCAATTGGAAAAGTGGAAGGCCTCAGTTTTGTCTCTTTCGAGGACGAATCCAAGGCAGTTGAGGTAGTCTTCACAGTTCTTGTATACCTGTGAAAGAAGGCAGCAGTTAGTAAGAAAAGAGTCCAATTGAACAACAATGAGTCCATCATCGACGAAAGAAACTATTTTACAGTGAGGGTCATTGGAAAATTTGTACATAAATGGGGAAAGAGAGAGAGCAGTGAGAATGGGGGAGAGTGCAGAACCTTGGCCTATGCCAACAGAAGCAGAGAATTTGGGGGACAAGTGATTGTTCCAGGAATAGGTGGTGAAACGGTTCTTTAAATAATCAGAAAAGAAGGTAACAAGGTTGGAATTAAAGCCTTGATGACAAAGGGTGGAAATGAGGATGGAGTGGTTAGTAGATGGGAAGAATTGTGCCACGTCAAAGGCGATGACGCTGGTCTTGAGTTTTCGCTTCCAGCCTGTGTGGACAAGGTGAGTAACATAGATGCCAGTGTCCTCGGTAGAGTGCTGGATAATTCCTCCAAATTGGAGGGGGTGTACTAGGTCATGTTGGGACGCTTTGAACTGCATCCTAGTGGAGATCATCTTCTTGATCAACTTACCAAGAGTGTTGAGAAGTACTATGGGCTGGAACATCTTCGGGGTGGAGTAGTGCAGTTTATTGGGTTTAGGAATGATGACGGAGGTGGAGTGTTTGAAGTGTTCCAGCCAGGTGGAGAATTTGACACATTTGGATGCGAAGAGGAGGAAGTTTGATCTGAAGGTGTCATTTGACATAAGATGTTTGATGTGGGCCCATGACAGATGGTCTGGGCCTGGGGCAGATGTGTTAGCGCAAGGGTTGAGGGCATCAAAGAGCTCAGCGCTGGAGAAAGGGAGCCATGGGTGTTCAGGGTGGGCATTGAGAGACTCGATGGCACTTAGATCAACTTGTCGATCGGATGCAGAATTATAAGATGAATCCAGCGCATGCCAGAGATCATCAAGTTCATCGCAGCTCTTCCCATTAAAGGTGATTGATTGGGAAGGGGGAAGGTTACGTTTGCTGATCCAAGACATGAGGTCCCAAGGGCAATGGTTTTCTTCTGCTATGTCCTTGATCTTCTTGTCGAAGAATGTGCGTTTAGCTTGGTGTGTGGTGCGTCAGAAATTAGTCCAATTTGACTTGGACTTGTGTGTTTGGAAGGCTCGTAGAGCAGCTGAGCATTGTTGATTCCACCAGGGTTTGGATTTGGCACATATACGAACAAGCTTGGCATTGTTCTGCCATTCTTGTGAGATGATGAGGGACATGGAGTTGGTGTAGGACAGGATGTCATCACAAGAGTTGAAGCATGGTGGTATGGCCTGGAGGTGAACACCCACTGAATAAAGAAACACTGCTTCCTCTTCAGAGTCACACAGGATGGTGAGCTTTTCGATGAAAGGATGAAAGGGAGAGGGGATGGGGAGGGAAGAGAGGAGGGGGAGATGATCAGATTTGATTTGCCAGTCGTCATGAACGGTGTGGACTGGGCTTGGGCATAGAGGGTCATCTATCATGAAAATAAGGTCAATGACAGATGGATGTTTAGAGTCATCAAAGGGAATGTGGGTGTACTTAACCTCCGTAGGTGTGGAAAGGGTAAGATTGATAGAGTTCATGATGTCGACAATGAGATCAGCTCACGCCGAGTGGTGAGAGATATGGGGATCCCATTCAGGGGAATGGGAGTTAAAGTCTCCCCCTGCACAAACAATGTTGTCAGGGAAGAGGTGAATGCGAGATTCTAAATACATTAGCGATGAATTGTTGGACAGATCAAGATAGCAGTTAAGGAAATATGTCTTTTTTGGGAAAGACAATGAGATAAGTTGAAAATCGGGAGAAGAGATGATGGTGGGGTGGGAAGTCAGCATTAGCACTTCACATGATTTGCAGATGAAGGTGGCTGTCTGGGGCCAATCCTCATCTGAGATGAAAATATGCCAATCAGGATTGTATGGTGTGCCTTTGTAAGGGACTCCTTCAGAGTCATTGGTAGAGGGTGTTACAAGGTTCTTCTTTGGCTAAGCGATGCCTAAGTCAGAGCCTATCCTTGTAAGTGAGACGAGCAGAGGTCCTTGTCTTGTACAGGTCTGGAGGAGCTGCTCTGTTTAACCTTGGGTGGCTGTTCACGTTGTCTCTAGGCAGCGAACTCATGTAGATCACACACTCCGTAGGACTATGGTGCTCCAACGTGGACAAAAATAAAATGTCCCACGCGAGCATCTTTTGTGCACAAAAACGAGTTGCCACGCAGAAAATTATTTATCGTGTAATCAGTATATAGGTTACTCTATTAATGCCTTTCATTTTGCTTGCGTGCGCAGGATCGTTTGAGCACGCAAACTCACACATCCACACGTGAAAAGCTTTAAGTACTGTGCGAGATGCTGTGGATCTCCCGTGTGAAAAACTTTAAGTACTGCGCGAGATACTGTGGATCTCCCATGTGCAATGTTGAGTTTTGTTCACAAAAAAAATAACATATATCTTTTGTATGTACTAGGAAACCCGAATCAATCAATCACTCTTAACCTGTACTTTTCCATATTGTCCATATTCCTTCTTAAAGTTCTTCCCATCACGAGACCGATTGCAGCCATAGAATGGTATATCTGGACGATGAATAGGCATCGGCACATGGACGGTTGCAACGTTCACATTGAACCGGTCAAAAAGCCTAATGGTAGAGTGCGGCTGAGAGTCAGATTTTGAGGAGTGATTCAGGTTTCTATACGCGATACTATCAGTGAGGGTGATGTGATAAGTAAAAAAGTACCTACGTTATTACTCCTGCAATCGGCCCCTTAACGTTCCGAGCTCCCAAGTCTTTGACAAGTCGGGGCCAAACATTGCGTAGGGCTGCCCGGATATGCCTGTCTTGGTTGACCGTCACTTTCTTCCTCCGGATTCCATCCAGATATAGCATGATATGCGTCTGATTTTTGAGGAACTTGGATGGAGACATGGTTGGTATAGTCCGGTGAGCGGTTAAGGACAGGTGAGGCAGCAAGGACCAGATATGGACGTTTATTGATCACATCAAAAGCTAAATAGATACGCGCAACACTCACCAGATGACACAACCACCTACATATACCACTATGGCGGGTCACCTAGGTAGATATAGTAGCCCTTCCATGTCCTAGTGAGCTGCTGAAAATCAATATACTTACAAGTTATTGCGTTCACAAGTGAAGTTTTTATGTTTGTGCATATGACCTATATCCCGCTCCTCACATGATGATCTGATATTTCGAGCACCTATGGCCCACACCCTGCTGATTGCACGACAGTTTGATAGCTCGAGACGTACATCATAGCCAGCCCAATCAGGTATATGATTAACCATAAAGGGTTTGATCGGTGATGGCGGTCACGAGCGGTCCCATAAACAAAAGGAGAACCGGGTTGGGGTTTAATGAGTCCAATGGATGGTAGGGGATAGAAGGAATTCTAGTAACAGGCAGAATAGGGGCAGGAAGTGGGTAGAGAGGGCGTTGACTGCCCACCCAAGTAAGGCATCTTACCTCAAAACAGGGTCCGCGGACATCCACAGCTGGAGGAAGTGGAAAATATCATCACAGAGTACACGCACCCATCCGGAAGGCTCTGTAACATATATCGGGTGAGTAGTGTAGTGGAGCAAGGCTAGCGGGTGGATCTGGGCTGATTCTAAATCTGCAAGGGTATCCAAGTTCTTTTCTGAATGGGCCTCTTTGACCATCCATCTAGTGCATACTTCACTGGTCTGCATCTGAAGACGTCGTGTCATAACATGTGGCGGCAATAGGAAGATATACATAGTCTGCATATCCACCATCAGAACGAGTTCAGAGATCCGTCGCAGTGACAACCTGGGATGTTCATAACTTGAGATCCCTTGATAAAGGCCTAGGGAGGATGTGTCAACTTTGTTTCACATTTATGGCCGAAAAAAAAGACATAATGGACAGATGTTCAAGATGCATGCATAACTATCAATAGCAAATGTATCCTGCGTGACCAGCGTGCTCCAAGAATATCCCAACACGTTGATGAAGCTAGGCTTGTCAAACGTTTGGAACAAGCTGCAACTATACATGTAGGTAACAGTTAGCAAGTACATTACAATGCGAACGTGACTATACGCACCGGTTCGATGTTCGACATTTTGTCAAACATAGCCAACTTCATCTTTTAAGAACTTCCTTGACAACTCTTCCAACTTTTTCATTGCCTGTCTACTGTCTTTGAAACCACACAATCTATCACGCCACTTCATCACATTGATGGGAGAGTGGAGTTTGATGTCAGCATTCTCGTTCAAGATCATGTTGTTGCGCTTCTTCCACTCGATTTTGTTGCAGGGTGTCCATCGACCCAAGTCTTCACTGTTGCCTTCAAATGTCCCTGGCAGTGGATACCATGACATTTTGGCTATGCTCATGTCCGTGCCTACTCAGTGGACATATCAGGGTCTCGTAACTTTGTACATTTGATATTTACCTGTGAATGTCCTGTATACTCCACACAGTACCTCCAACTCATCGTCTGTCAAGTTATCATCGATGTCCTCTATCCCATTGCTATCCTGCACTGTGAAAATTTTGTTTGTGTTGTTGCGAATTCCCCAGGGACCTCGGATCGCCTCTGCAAAACTGAGATATTGAGAAGCAATGCGCCATACATATCCCCCTCTAAGCAGAGCAGCATGAGAACATTGAAGGGAGAAGAGTGACTGGCACTGTTTCTCATAGAATTCATGGTCCCTATTGTTGAAGACGTGTCCAGAGAGCCTCATGGGAACCATCGTTGCAGCAGGCTTCTCCATTGGTGCAACTTCGAGAGTGTTGCGACGTTGGAGGGTGTGGAAACAGATGCCGTTCTGCATGATCTCCCAAGCCAGTTCTTCCTCGGACATGCCTTCAGGAAGACAACAAATATACAATGCAGCCGATGCAGATGGGACCGCCAACTTCCATGGAACGGTACTTTGGGTTCCCAAGTCAAACATATAGAGCATTTCTGCCTTGTTCCTCATGATCCTGATTGAACTGAGATGCATGGAAAAGCACAATGTCTGTCTGTTGTCTGGGGAGAGGTCCCACAAGTCTGACTCGGGTTTCTTGTCTGACCTTCCCATGAATGACCTGAGGAATACAGCGCACTGCTTGCCAATAGGCGTCTTGAAGAATGTGTTCGATGATTTGATGCCATGCATTCCAAGGACTGAAAGCAAAGATTTGAAGTCCGAGTCCGAGGTGGGTTCAGTGAAGGATGATGGTAGTGGAACAGGAGGAACGAAACCGAAGTGTTCCGAAAGTATCTGGAGCACTTCGAGTTGTACTTGCTCCCCATCAGAGTCTTCGTACTGTTGTGTGGGGGCAAACGGGAGCATGACCTCATTGGTCACGATGTTCGGGTGTGGTTCCAGTTCTGCTTCAATTGTAGTTAGTTTTACCATGGGTTCCGCGAGCGTAGTGTTTTTGGACTCACCTGGATTCGGTTCTGTTCCAATTTTCGGCAGCAAGAGATCGTCAGTCTCGACCTCGAGGCATGATGTTACATTAGCATCCACCGTTTCTACAGTTTGCGTGGTTGTTACTGGTTCCCTTAGGTCGACATATTCAATATCGATCGAGTCAGTGTCATCTTCTTCATCGTCTGGACTGAATTCAATGCAACAATCCCACTCATTGTAGTAGGGATCGTAGCGCTTCTGATGCACGCTGAATCTCTCCAGAGTCTCTTTTCTATCGGCTTTAGACACTAGCACCCGCTCAAAGTTGCCCTGGAGATTCCATTCCCACTCATAGACGGCTGCGCTGGTCGTCAGTGGATTCCTCTCCCAGTTCTCTCTTCTTTGTCGAGCAGCTGGCGTCTCCCGTGCACGCTTCCACTCATGCACTCACTTCCACTCCTCGAAGAAAGGCTCCCAGACAGAATGCCTGGACTCGGACGGTAGTCTAAAGACAGTAACCTGCTTTCGCTTGTCTGGTGTGGTCTGGGGGATATTGGTCTCACTTGCCAGCTCCATAATTGGCCAAGGACTTTGGGGAGTGAATTGGCTCATGGTCGGACTTGAAGGAGCTAGCCAGTCCATAGTCGAGCTCGTCAGAGAGAATAGATCTGTATCGACACGGGGAGGGCTAAATGAATTGCTTGGGCTTTCACCACAGTTGGTGGCACCCGCAGGCCAATTCATGGAGACAGAAGTCACGGATTCCAAGTAGGTAAGTGACAAGCCAACCCATGTGGTTGCGGTGATGGGGCAGCAAATGGATTACTATAGAATATAACAAATAAAAGAACTAATGTGAAGTGAAATATAAAATAGTATTACCAAAAGCCACACCCTAGCAAGTTCGTGGGGGACTCTGATTCAGAA
>JAEUWQ010001074.1:0-27977 GCA_018524765.1 Podaxis sp. AQ799166 | reverse complement strand
CATCCTCGGCCAAAGTCTCCTGCAAGATAACTTCAGTGGAGCACCCTCCGACCTTTTGTCTGGACCGTCGTCCAACACGTCTCGTTTACCCCCACCTATCACTAGGCATACACCATCCAATCCATATCCTCGACTCCCTCCTCCTTCCTACTGACCTTTCTCCGACTCCCACTTTGCAGAACTCCAAACCCTCCTTCAGAGAGCACGCTCTGAGAGCAACTTTCGAAATCGACTTGATAATTACACCTGCAGTACAGAAAATATAATCCTTATCGATGGCAAATCCTACACAAAACAAGAGCTACTAGGAGTCTACTACACCCTCCGTTATTCACGAGAAGGCAAAGCAGAACTACCAGAATCTCCACTTGGTGTTTACCAAGACACCGACATCCTCCTTTGCTACAAACTCCAGCACAGCTGGCAGTTTGAGACTCTTCCCACCTTTGTTGAACATCCCACTCTCTTTGCACAGTTCAAAGAATGCTTTCAGCAGGCCAAGCAAGCCCAAAGTCTACATCTCCATTGGACAGGTTCCCCTTGAGAGATCGACCAGGCTGAAGCACTTCTCAGAGCTTTCGAATGCCATTTGAGCCATCAACAGTGCACAACTACACTGGTACTCCCTCACTCAACTACTATCTCAACCACCTCCCATTCAGCTGAGCAGACGGTTACCAGAGAGTCCAAACCCTCGAACCCGCTGCAATGATTCCGGACTATTGAACCACCATCATATCATTCAACTCGACTGTCAACCCCAGAACCAATCCCAACCAGCACTATCCGAACTGTTTCACACAGGCGTACCACATCACTAACCGAGCAGTCAGAATCACAGAGTTCTACATTTGCATCTGCGACAAGTGTACAACCTGAGACCTGGATCGATACACCTTTGCCCCTATCTCCGCACTCGTGGCAAGGACCGGATACATGGCCTTCCTCGAGGTACCCAGAGACGCAAACTTTACCCTCAGTACCCACTACCCAAACCTTAGATACCTTTGGAACCAACAAGTCACAATCATATTCATCCCAAACCCCAACACTGACCAATACTACACCTCCAAGCTGATCTATTACAGAGACGCAGAGGCCAGAGTTACCTATCGATCAGACACACCCACAGAGACTGACTCATCCGACACCAAGAGTACCAGGTACTACATCATTGACCTCAACTCCGTTTAGTTGACCACCATCTCCTCCTCCTCCTAACCCACCTCAAGGACCACCTGCTCATCAACAGAATGCAGCCATGGCCACACCCAAAGCCCCGAAGATTCAACCGTTCGACGGTGAACCTTGTAACTTCCAGACATTCCAGGATCAACTTCGACTCATCTTCGATGACCATCGAGCCACATTCCAAAATGTGCAGAACAACATCGATGATCGAAAGAAAATCCTCTACACCCTCCAGTACATGACCAAAGGCAACACCACTGGATTCCGCAATGCTTTTATGAAAGAAAAGTGGAATACCACCAACAATGCCTACAAGTATGGTACTTGGCATAACTTTAACCTCTGACTCGAAGACCACTTCAAACCGAAGATTGAAGCGATGCAAGCTACAGAAAAGCTCCGACACACTCATCTCAACATATCCAAAATGGACATCACTGTCTTCAACCAGATGTTTACCTACCTTCTGAGTCAGGTGAACATCACCAATGACAACCATAAAGTCCATCTCTATGTCGACTCTATTCCCGATTGGGTACAGCAACAACTCTATTTAACGACTCAACCTCCCACTACTTACGCCCAATGGCAAGCCAATGTTGCTAGGATTGTTAACAACTTCCAGCAATACCAAATGTGCAAGACCGGGAGAGGTCCCTCATCTCAACTATCTTATTTTAATGATGCCTTCAACAACGCCCCTCAAAACAAATTCGTCTACAAAGAGCGCTGACTCCCACCAGGCGAACCGATGGATATTGACACGCTTGAAGAGTTCTCTTCTGGAGATGAAGAGGAAATCCCAGATTTCTCCTCAGACAAAGAAGACGACTATGCTAAACAAGGCATCTCAGTGAATGCTATCTTAACTGATTGACAGCAAGACCGAATGAAACATGGAGCATGCATCACCTGTGGTAACATGAACCACTGGGCGCACTCATGCCCCCTTCGAAGGAACTGACAATCTCCAATGAATCAGAGATGTTTCCAGAAAGGAAAATGACCCTCCTCTCAGCCATCGGCCTCGACTTCCTTCTCCCCCTTGAATCGACCACGTCCCCCTTCTGCTTCTTCCTCTAATCCTTCTCCATCTCGCCTCAACACCCTTAATGTGATCAAGGTTGCTTTTGCTGAAATGACTGCTGAAAATCAAAACAAACTGGCAAACCATGCAATGGCCAAGATCGTCGAAGAAGAACAACAGTCTTTTCCGCAAGGACCAGAGTAGAGGCAACGCCTCTGAGTCCTTCAATGCTTTCGAATTCTAGTATGAACTTCGAACCTCCTTTTGATATACAGAACCATTATGATTCCTGTTGGACCGCTCGAAAATATCTTGCTCATAAGATAGAGAGTAGGAAACTGTCTAGAGAACCCCCTGTACTGGCTACAGATCCAAACTCAGATCAGATTTCGACTACCCACTCTTCCACCGAGCCGATGATAGCTGAAATCTGTTTGTCAGCATCAACCAACAACAAATCATTGTATATCCCAGCCATACTAAAGAATCCGAATTCGTCCACAGTTGCTACTATCTACCCGCTACTTGACAGCAGAGCACAAGGAGATTTTGTCTCTCCCTCGACCGTTCAACAGCTTGGGTTAAGAACGATACCCTTGACCAGACCCATACCTGTATGAAATGTCGACAGTACTATGAATGTAGGCCATGCCATTACTGCACAAGCAGAATTGCAGCTACACATAGATAATCATGACATAGACGTTACTTGCTATGTTGCAGAGATTGGAGAGCAACCGATGATCATCAGCCTCCTGTTTCTCGAAAAACACAACCCTGACATCAACTGGTCAAAAAGAACCTTTCGATGGCAAACCAGGAGATCTAAGATCCCTGCTATAAATGTTGATAACATGGATACCAAAAATGAGATCCAGATCGACCATATCCAGTTAGCCGAAAAGGCAACTGAGAATGTTCCGCATTCCATCCACAGGAAGGCTAGACTCGATTATGAAGCACAGCTTGACCTAGCGCATGCCACTCTAGAGATCAATACCAAGATCTCAGAAGCACAGAAGTCCTATCAGGCATACCACGGCTCAAAGAAGTCCATGGATCCGAAGGACATTGTCCCAAAGGTTTATTGGGATTACCTAAACCTATTCAGTGAAAAGGAATCAGAAAGATATCCTCCTTCATGACCATATGATCACAAGATCAACCTAAAACCAGACTTTAAACCTGAAGCAGCTAAATTGTACTGCTTGACAGACAATGAACTGTTAGAGTTAAAGCAATTCTTAGATGATAACCAACGAAAAGGTTACATCAGGAAATCTGAAAGCCCGCAAGCCACACCCTTCTTCTTCATATTGAAGAAAGATGGAAAGCTGCGACCTGTTCAGGATTACAGACATTTGAACCAGTTCACAGTGAAGAATGCATATCCTATTCCTTCTATTTCTGGAATACTAGATCACCTCAAGGGCACCAAGTATTTCACGACTCTTGATATTCGTGCAGGATATAACAATATCCACATTCGAGAAGGTGACCAATGGAAAGGTGCCTTCCAAACCCCTTTTGGTCTTTTCGAACTGAACGTTATGTTCTTCGGAATGACTAACAGCCCGGCCACATTCCAAGCAATGATGGACCACATCTTTTGTGACCTGATAGACAAGCCCGGATGCACCACGGTCATTGTCTACATGGATGATATCCTTATTTTCTCCGATGACCTCTCTTCTTTACAAAAAGAAACTCATGAAGTTCTGAAGAGGCTAAGAGAGAATGATCTCTACGTCAAACCCGAGAAATGTAAATTCGAACAGACATCTGTTGAATATCTTGGGATGAACATTTCTCATAACCAGATCTGAATGTCGAAAGACAAACTGGCTGGTATCAAAGATTGGCCTAGACTGAAATGTGTCCGAGATGTACGAAAATTTATCGGCTTCGCTAACTTTTATAGAAAGTTCATACAACACTATTCCCACCTATGCGCCCCTCTCAACACACTCCTCCAAAAGAACCAGAACTTCGAATGGAACGATGCTGCAGAGCAAGCCTTCACAGCCTTAAAGGAGACCTTCCAGAAAGAACCCCTCCTTCGCACACCAGATACGTCCAGACCCTTCATCGTCGAGACCAATGCTTCTGATTACGCCACCGGTGGAGTACTTATCCAGAAAGATGACAATGGAAATGAACACCCATGTGCATTCTGATCAAAATCATTAACCCCAACAGAACAAAATTACACCACACCCGATAAGGAACTCCTGGCAATCAAGCAAGCCTTCGATGAATGGTGTCACTACCTATATTCTGCTCCCTACAAAATCGAAGTTCGATTGGATCATGACAACCTCCAACACTGGCAAGACACCAGAAAACTATTGAAACGACATGTCTGAACCTGGGTTGAATTGCAGGAATACAAGTTCCACATCAAACACTATCCAGGCAAGGCAATACCAGTCGCGAACGCACTCTCTAGACAACCAGACCATGAAGTCAACAAGTCAAAAGAGAACATCGACAGAGTCCTCCTCCCGAAGGAGCTCTTCATCAACGCTATCACAGCAGACAGTACACCACCTCCATCACCATCACTCCAGACTACATCACAATCACCCTCTCCATCACAACCATCATTAGATGAAAAATGTGAGATCCTCGCAAGACATCACGATCATCACTCCGCAGGACACCCAGGCATTGATGAAACAATTCACCGAGTCCGCACAGAAACTGATTGGCCAGGCCTTCGAGACTTTGTTCAAAATTACGTGACAGGCTGCCATATCTGTCAACAATTTAATATTGACAGAAGACCCAATCACCCTTCCCTTCACCCCTTGGAACCATCACCATCATTATGTCCCTTTGCAGATGTGTCCATGGACCTTGTTACAGGTCTACCTGAGACCACAGAAGGCTATGATGCCATATTGTCCGTGGTGGACTGCGGACTTACAAAGGGGATACTAGTACTACCGACTACGAAAACGGCGACCTTCGAAGACATAGCCACCCTGCTGACAAAGCACTTCTATCCATGCTATGGAATTCCTGCCTCAATCGTAGCAGATCAAGATCCAAGATGGGCAGGGAAAGCTGCTAAAGCATTTTATTCTGCCCTAGGAATCGATTTACGACTATCCACTGCCTACCATCCTCAATCAGATGGAGCGACAGAACGATCACACCAAGAACTCGAAGTATACCTATCAAAGTATTGCTACAAAGATCCCAAGTCATGGGCCGACAAACTGTCACACTTCGAATACAAGTATAACTCAACTATGCATGCCGGAAACGAGAAGACACCATTCGAGCTTCTCTACGGATACATTCCCCCTCCCATTCCTGAACTCCTCATCCAAACCAATGCCCCTGCATCAAATGAACAACTATTTGATATAGATCAATCCCGATGCAATGCTGCAAAAGTCATGAAGGAAAACGCTAAACGAATGATTGCCCAAAGGATGCCTTGAACAGAGATGTATGAAAAAGGTGACAGAGTTTGGCTAGATGCTAGAAACCTTCCCCTGCAGGAACAGAAAGTGAAGATTCATCCTCAAAGATATGGCCCTTTTACCGTCAAGAAATGAAAAGGACCACTCGCTTATGAACTCGCCCTGCCTACCACATGGAAGCTTCACCCCACATTCCATGTCTCTCTCTTGAAATGATACAAGAAGACTGACCAGAATATCTCCGAACCCGAACTGTCTCAACTGGAGTTAATAGATGGAGAAGAAGAGTACAAAATTGAATCTATTATTAACCACAGAATTCGCTGAAGCCGAACTGCCTATCTCATCCACTGGAAAGGTTATCTGAATTCGGACAACACCTGGGAAGATGAAGAAAACCTGACAAGAAACGCTTCAAAGATTTTAGTAGAGTATAAGAAGAGACATTTCATCCCCCCATTCCAAAAGCTTGCCACTTCCAAATCCACTTATGTCAAATGCTAGTTCCTTCTCTGTCAACGATTATGCTGCCATCGAGCCAGCAACATCCAGACCAGAAAGCTTCACAGAGCTCCTCCATGGAGACTCTCCGACCAGAGGATCTGATGGCAACTACATTGCGACGTCTCCCTTGGACCACCTCAAGTTCACTACCATCCAGAGCGAACCATCCCCAATCACTAGTACCAACCTGTTCCATCAACATACATACAATCATCCAACATCTACGACACCTACCTCCGATCCACCACATGCCAGTCTTCCAAACTGCACAACGACTGTTCCAGAAGATGAAAACTATCAGAATTTCCTTCAACAAGCCCTTGCCACCACTCCCCAAAGGAACCCAGATTGTAATCCATCAGGACAACACTATCGAGTGCTGGACCCATGAGCATCTGGAAATCCATCCGATATCCCCAATCCATATAACCCCTCAAGTCATATCTACCAGACTGCTACCTCCCTTGCCCAGGCCGCTGGTTATCCAAGTGCAGCCGATGTACTTGCAGACCCATGAAGCTGGAACCCACCAGCTCCGGAACCAGGAGATGAGTTATGGTTTAATTTCCAAGACACAGCTACCCGAGCAGCACAACCCCTCTACAATGTCGCCTCGCAGTATCGAACCCAGCATCAGGTCCAATATGCAAAGAACCTCATCAGACAGGCATGTACCTTCCTCACCACCACCTCGACCGCAGAGACCCCCGCCTTCATCGCCTTGCTCCATCAACAGTATGGAAGCAAGCACACCATGGCACACTCTTCCACCTTGAACCCCTCCTCCTCCACTCACACCCAACGCACAGAGATGGATCGAGTATCTCAGTCTCGAGAGTCCAGTGCAACAGATACTGGAAGCTGAACACGAGTTACACCAGAGAACTATCCCTGGCAGTACCAACGAGATCGAGGAATCCTTGTTGCTGAGGGAAGAGCCTATTCCCATTGAGCACGAACCGACCCATTTGTCCCAGAGACCCTTCAGTCTCGAGTTAAGGCTTCAGTCGAACAGAAGCCTGACATTGCCACCTACCCAAACTTACCAACCCTTGTAAATGTCTTAACTCTGCAAGGAGAGTTGAATCCCCTCTCCAAATATCCCAACTGGGAGCGCCACATTCGACGACGAACCCTTCCTCTCACTGTCACAAAACTCCTTCCTCCCAATCTCCTCAGAGTATATGCACAAGGCTGTTGGCTTTGTCTAGGAGTAGGACATATCACTTCAGACTGTCCAAACCACATGTGCCGATTCTGCCAAGGATGAAATCACCATTCATGGCAATGTATTCAACGTCCTCAGACTCCCATCATCCTGTCTCGTTACCAATCCCCTGTCAACGGCCCTACATACGAAGAAGCCAAGAAGCATGTCCAGTTTCTCACCAATGCTCTGACTCTCGGCCAAAGAGGACGACAGAACATGTTATATGAAGACGCTTTCACCCTTATCCCTTGACCTATCCCTCGCGATCGTGGAGCCTTAGAGAATACCACCACCAAGTATACCTTTAACCCCATCACGAAACAGATCAAAGGTCGACACATCACGACCAACAATGTTCCCATCCAAAATCAGTCCAAGTGACACCTCACAGAGGTCGACACCTGTTATAGGTAGATCGATCTGGAGTTCGATCATACAAAGGGGATGATGTTACACTTCTCTTGTTCCTACCATCATCCACGTCTCTTTCGCATTCCCACTTCGTTATTTGTCGACTGCCTCCCCGCTTCCCAACTCCAAGCGTCTGCCTTGACCCACCTTCCATTACAACTTCGGTCCCACCTCGGACATTCTGAAGTCATACTATGTTTAGCACTCAGGCTCGGTGACATGTTGTGTAATAATAGCTCGCCTTCTGAAGATCTCATCTTACCTCAGGCTTGGTCTTCTATACTTAGAGCACTGAAGTAGTTATGAAGATTCTCCTTTAGGACATGTAGGATAGTAATTGCCCTGGTATTTAGATAGCTCGTAAAGTAAGTAGAACTTAGCTTTATGATCATTTGTACATAGCGCGAGAATAGCGAGGACTGTCTTCTGCTTTATCTTCTTGCCACATGAGAGCTCTACCTGCCTCGACAGGATAACTGGTGTAACAGCTAAACCTACGGAGTAGCCTGTGACCTTACAAGTTGTATCTCTCCCTAGGCAGTCCCTGCAAGATTTCCAGCCAGCCTCTAGTTCTCCCAGGAGAACGGACAGGTGTTCCGCTTCAGGAACTTAATAGTGCTGGGGTGTCTTAGGACAGTATCTCTCCGCACTGAGACAACGTGTAGAAACCATCTCTACATAACATCTGCACTTCTTCCCACTCTTCCTCTTCAGCTAGGGTGATAGCATGGCCCTCAAGGATGTCACATGTCTTAGCACTAGGATTTCAAGATTGATGTAGGCATTCATCAAGGGGATCAGTTGCTATATCATGATTGATAGTGGGCATTGTAGGTATGGTGTTGGTAGGTGTGGGGAAGGGGTCAGCAGGTGGGTTTGGGACATCTTTTGTTGGAGAAGAAGTGGTAGACACAACATTTTCAATGTTGGAAGGTATGTGACTTGATGGTAAGTTGACTTAAGCATGTTGAATCTTGCTGACTGGTCTCTCCTTTCTCTCAAGATTCAGATTCCAAAACATAGTGTTGCACTCTACATGCACAGCTCCAAGTGTCTGGATACAGGATCTGCATACCATTGCTGTGTTTGCTGAAACCCAACCAGCACCCTTTTTTTGCTCTCAGATCCAACTTATCTCCATCTTCATTCAACACCCAATACTCCTCTCCCCACTCCCACAAAATACCCAGATCTGGTTTCTTGCCATAGAGCATTTCAAAAGGTGTCTTCCCACCAATTCCCTTGGTTCCTACTCTATTTATCAGCCAAACAACATGTCAGACACCTTCAGTCCAGAGGGTTTTAGGGAAGTGAGGGGTATAGTTTATGGCATGAACTCACTCCATGATCATGCAGTTTCATTGTTCTGCAATCCCATTGTGTTGTGGAGTGTTGTGGATGGTTAGCTTGATGTAGGTGCTTCTGGACTTGAGATAGTCCTGGAAGGCTTTGCTGGTGTATTTGCTGCCACAGCCAAAGTGAAGGGTCTTGATTTGGGCCTTGTGTTGCATTTTACACCAGGCTTCAAATATCTTATAAGCCCCAAAAACTTCCAATTTCATGTTTAGGAACTCAATGTGAGTCCAGCATGAATAATTATCAGTGAAGGTAACATAGTATTTCCATCCCTTCTTTGTTTCTACTGGTGCAGGCACCCAGGCATCTGAATGGATTTCTTCACCAAACTCCTTTGCTCCTGCACTCCAATGTTCTTTCATGACAGCCTTCTGCATTGACTTTGCAAACACACACACCTCACAAAAATGGTCCCCTCTGTTGACTGGTTCCAACTTCAATCTCACCACTATGTTGTTATTCACCAACTCTTCCATTGCTGCAGGTGCAATGTGTCTGAGGCACCTGTGTATTTGATCCAGGGTAAGAGTGCCTCTAACTACATTCACATCTACCTTAACCCCTTCAATTTCTCTGACAATTTTGTATAGCCTGTTTCCATTTCAAGGGTTCTCTGCAACATATGCACCACCAGGGTCTCAAATAACACACTTGCCATTGGCAAAAATCATGGTGAAACCTGTCTCATCCAAGTGCCTGATGGAAATGAGTGTGTGGCCAACTTCAGGGGAATACAAGACTTCAGTGAGTCTCAGCTGTGACATCATTGACATATTTGGTATGCCCAGCACAATATCTTCTTTTTGAAGTTCTGGTTGTTCATAGCTCATAGAGGGCATGGGGATATATTTTCAAAGGTTGTAAATGCATCACAGTGTGGTGATATATGGCAGAAAGTACCAGAGTCAAAGATTTCAACTCATGTTGAGGTGAGTGGTTCTTGAACTTGCCTAGCCATGGTCTCTATATTGCTGATGTTGCAGACATCAACCATCATCTCTGAATCTTTGGCAAGATCTTCAATCCACCACTCTTCCTCCAACTCTCCTGCCTCCATTGAAACATTTGCTGAGATCCAATCAGCATTGCTGTCAATTTCACCCCTATCCAGATCACCCTTATCTGGTACCTCCTCTATCTTGATGGCCAGAGACTCATCCCAATCCTCCTTGGCAACATTGGCAGGTCCACCACCACCCTGAGGTGGACTCCCACTCTGGCTCTTCTTTGTCTCTCACTTGGGACACTCTTGCCTCCAATGTCCATACTCACCACACTCATGGCATTTTCCCTTCCTCTTCCCTTTTCTCTTTCCTTTTCTTCCCCCATCAACAAACATTGCATCATCTCTATTGGCCTTTGAGGATGTCTTGTCAGGTGCATGTGATCATTCTCATTCCCATTCATCACTGATCAAGATTATCAGTACTTTGGGATCAATAGTCCTGCCAAGGGAATCATGGAGTTGCAGGGTTGCAAGTTGGCCTGATGCAAAATTGGCCTGCCAACAAGGTAGGGAGGAGAGGATTGTACTGTGATAATCATCATCACTGATATGTATGCCAACAGAAGCCAATTCATTGTGTTTGGACTGAAACCTATTTAGGAACAGGCAGATGTCCCTTTTGACTGGGCAACAAGATGCCATGAACTTGCATTGGAGAAACAACTGTGAGAAAGTGCCTTTGTATGTATATCCCCACACAATGAGGTCCCACATCTCCTTAACAGTGGAGCAGCAGGCAATGTTCATCAAGGCAGAGTCCAGGATCTTTTGGAATAAGAGGGATCAGGCAATGCACTCATTATAATCCCACTTGGCAACCATCTCAGGGGTGACAGCAGTCATTGAGGATTGTGCAGATGTAGCAGTGGGTAGGGGTGCCAAGGTCTTGGCATCTGAAGGGGATGTGATTGAAGCATTGGTGGCAGGCAGAGTGGTTGTGGGAGTAGAGCTGGCAGCAGGCAGCAGCTTCAAAACAGGGCATTTGGTTTTGCCATTGAAATGGCCCCATAATCCTTTGAGCTTGACTCCAGTGATGAAACAAAAGGAGAAGACCACCCAGTTTGGGCCAGTTAGCTCAAGCTTTGGTATGCTCACAGGGAGGATATTGGTGACAATAACAGTGGGGAGGGACATGGTGGATGATGTGAGCACAAGATACAGTATATGTTGGTAGGTTTAGCAATGGGCAGGGCCCATAACCTGAAGGAATACAATAACAACTCAATCACTCAACATATGCATATGAGAGCTGTATTAAATGTACCTGAAGGAATACAATAAAGACTAGTGTATTAATCAGTATCACAAAAAGGGTAAAGGTAAATGCTATCTAACTCACCTCAGTCACTCAACATGTGCATATGAGAGCTGGGAGAGTCTATCTACCAATATACTCTATCTGCTAAGGGTCTTAGAAAAGGAGTAATGTCAAAGGAACAAAAAGAGATATCAATGTATGGTAAATAGTGAAAGGATGCAAGGCTTGTGGACAAAGAGTGAATGGTGAAAGGACTATCTACAACAAGGGTCATCAAAGAGAAGTGGCATTCAGTATCCATTCACACTCCAAGATTTTGGATTGGAGGGCTCAGCTTGGAGTGGATTTGGATCTCCAATACTGTCCTTTGCACATATTACATATTGTTGTCAAACTGCTTTGTTTCAGCTTTGGATTTAGACTTACTACTGTACTCATGTAATGATTGTCAGATTGTGCACATAATGGACTAGTTAAATCAGCACCTGTTTTACTGTTTCATTTACAGCACCAGAAGTTAAACAGTGGTATATGCTGCCCCTCGAGATTCCTTGTCAATCTGAATTGCCTCCTTCAATCATACATCATTTATGAGTTCCCTCAAGACAATGGGCTAGTTTGTTCCTTACTCATGATCCCAAAGAACTGTTCCAGGCCCATCTTTCATATGGTAATGACATTTGTGCCTTGATTTTCGAGAGCAGCTAAACATTCATGATTACCCATGAAACCCTTGAGGCACGACAGTGATCAATGGGAATACTGAGAGCTAATCAGATGGACAAAGATTCAACGTGAGTTGAAGCGGATGAACTAGCAATGTTAACACTTAGCCTCCTTGTGTCGGCTACAGTGAAGTCTAGAGTTGATCCACCAGTGACAGTACCGAGGAGCATAACTTTAGGTGAATAGATAGCCTTCAGATGGAAGGGTCGGTACACACAGGGGTGACACAAGTTCTTGAACCACTCTGGTCACCTCTTTTTCCCTCAGAACCCCCTCGAGGAAGGCAACTATTATGGAGTCGATTGGTGCAAACCCACAAGGATCATGGCTTCTCGTCATCTGCTCCTTCTTCCAGTGGCCCTGAGCCTGTTCATTGCTTTATTTAGGCCGTACCCTTGGGCAGTGTCCGTTCATGCAATGAGGACAACGTCGCAGCCAGGAGCCCTGGCCCCAGCAGCAACAGCAGCACAAATCCGAGAGACAAATTCGGAGAGGGGAACAATTTGTTTACCCAGCGAATGTCCGCAACGTCTGGATTGTACCTGGTTGTGTATTCAGCTTGATCACCAGGTATGGTTAATGCCAGATACCTGATCCTCAGCGTGGAAACCAGCAATGCCGGCTCTTGCATACGCAGTCAATGTCCGAGCGATCATGACTGGACCACCAAATCTAGAAACATGCCCGTGGGTTCGAGACCAAACGAGAAACTGATTGAAGGACCTCACCCTGTATCAGCATCGCAGATCAAGGGAACCCGAGGATTCAAGCCGGCGATCATGGTTGCATTCTGCCATGGTCATGACAATCAACACTTACTGTTCCTCATGTTGATGAGTTACCTGAATAAAGTCATTCTGCGTCGCAATGGCGAGATCCGGTTGACCGAGCATAGAAGCCGTCGTTGCGGCACCACTCATAAAAAGGACATTGAAGCTAGCTTCTAGAGCCAAACGAGTTGATGAAACCCATTATACACGCCTGATACAACAGAGGAAGCGCTATGAGTGCTATTTCTAATCTCCTATAGCGAACTCGCCAGGAGCGACCTTCGGACCAACCACTTTTGAACATGTGATCGAGGCTAGTTTTGAATTGGTGCTCACAATGAGGCCTAGGCTACTCAGGGGCTGGCGTAGAGGGGTACTTGTTTGAGGGGAGCAACCAACATTGTCCTGGACCTGGTGGCCTTGGGGAAAGAATACCTAGCTCACGGGTGATTTCCGGGATTCATGGTAATGATTTGTGAGACGTTCACTAGACTTTGTCGGGATTATGGCCAAATCCACCCTTCAACAACACACCCATTGTCACTCAGTGCAGCTTTCCTTCGAACACAACATGAACATCGGTACGACGCAGGCCAACAGAGTTCTCGGACTAGCCCAGCCTCTAGGAGACAAGCCGCTGGTGAGCCTTTCTTGAAATCGCGCTTGTCAAGCATTCACAGTTGGTTGATCGAAGCATGGGGACTTCCATGTATGTGTGAGATTTGCCGCTTTAGAACTCGTGGCCATTGAATAGTGCGACCTCCACATAGATGATTCTGGCCTGTTTCGTGTCCATTTAGGCCTTGACACCGGGGTTGGTGCGGATTTTAACAAACAAACAATCGTTAGTGATTCACTCTGCATGTTTTCGCGTGCTAACAACACGCAGTCCCGAGAAAAGCAAACAAAAACCAAGAAGGTACGGAGAAAGCTGAGAAAAATGACAGGAAATATACACTAGAGCGTATAAAAACCTCAGTTTTCGGGACGACGTTCCCCAGGATTCAACTCGCTACTTGAAATCTCTACCCAGAGCGTCTCTTACGTCTATTACGACATCACTGTTATGAAGCTCACTCTGCTCATTTCCGTCTTCGCTCTCTTCCTCGGCAGCGTTGTTCAAGCAGAGCCTGCCCCTGCCCCTGCCCCTGCCCCTGCTCCACAGCTCGGCTCAGCTCTTACTGGAACACTTGGTAGTCTGCTGGGGCCTCTCAGCGGTGGCACCCCTGACAACGGAGAACACGCTAGCTTGTCTGCGGCAGATATTGCCGAAGGTAACGGTCGTTGAATCATTGAACAAGGTGTCCAGTGGAGGACAGTATCATTCAGGTGAGTTACCATGACCTCGAATTGACTAAGCGGGCTTATTCTCGAGTGGATGGTTCTAGTTTGATGATTAAGAGAGCTAGAGATGATGAACGTATCGTAGTGAACAAGGCGGTTCCATGTGTTATAGTATGACCTAGCGATTTCTTGTGTTGTGTAACTCCTATACGCGGTTTGATCCTGTGTTTGTATTGATTCGCAGAAATTTAGACTGGCGTGTTGCCGCTTGCTTGTCCAGAAGTGGTGTCATGCTCTCTGCGTTGGAAGCATATTTCGTGGGACTCCGACACGCCTTCTTGGGTTCGACTAGCCCGAATTGCTTGCAGAAATGGCAGGTAGCACTTCGCAATTTCCGAGTGTGGGCGCCTAGATAAGCTGAAAATGATAGTTCTCCAAGAACGCGCAAGTTTCGCGGATTACGAAGGGGATGGAGTTAGAAGGGGTCATCCCTTCGCGCCCAAAAATCGGCGACAATGACGGTAGACTAACGAGAGACCATCTGAGGCGTGGAAGGACAGGAAGAAATAATAACCTAGTCCGCTCGCTTCTATCCTTGGAAATGACGACGGCGAAAAATATTCTATTGGGTACATGAAAAATCACAGTCGAGAGATCTAAGGGATGAATGAGGCTAGAGTTTTTTAAGCTCCTGCTCCTGCGAACCAGAAGCAACGATGTGATGGTGTGCCACATCGCAAGTCTAAAGCCATGCCATGGACTTCAGTTCGTGACAACAGAGCCCTAGCACCATTCACCATGCTCGCAGCCTATCAATTCCTACGTCATGCCAAACAGCACTACCGGTAGTCAGTAGTGCAGAATAGCGTAAACGTGCAGTGATGTAGGGACTATAACGTAGATTCACATTCGGACTCGGCATCCTCGTCATTCCCGACAACATCAGCTCCTGGAAGTAGCCAGCGGAACGTAATGCTCAGGCGAATGCCCCGGTCTATCCAGCAACCTTTGGAATGGGTAGGCTTTGATGGGGACGGAGAGGGACTGGTGGAAGTACAAGCGTAAGAAACAAAGTCAGATTTGCGTTTCTCGATCCCGTGGGTCCATTTGTATCGTGCGTCAGAAGAAAGAACGAGGATGCTGCGCTCGGGGAGATAGAGGTTGTAAACGTCTCTTTCATCTTCTTCTTCCCCCCTATCTGAGCTAGCCTGGGGAGTTGATGATGAGTCGTCATCGAGGATTGATGTCCTCGCGCCCATCTCGCGCGTACACCCTTGATTCCCCTCCGGGACCTTTGTGAATCGCATGACACATCCACTTCCCAGGCTGACGCCAATAATTCCATCTCCGAATCTCCTTAATAAATCCACGTGAGCCGATATGCCCTCCCCAGGGGTATACAGGTTGAGGATGACCTGTCTCGCTTGCGTTGGCGTGCTCGGGAACAGTAGGGTGTGTATCTCGTCCGGAATATGTGGCCGGAGGAGAACCGAGAGGGTGGCCAGGAGGTCGACCAAGATGCATGGCAATGAGGATTTTGTGTGAGGGGAATATCGAGTGAATAACATGATTTGGTTTATGTTCGGGTTGTGGAAGTATGTTGACATGCAGAATGAGACTACAGAGTCCGCGAGCTCAGGTGGAATCTCAAGGGTAGGCGTGAAGTAGAGACCGGGTATTGGAGGTGGATTTCGCAGAGCCGGTTTGGTCGAAATTACGGTTGGCGATAAAGTGATGAATTCATCGCGGAGGGTAGATGCAGCAGAAAACAAAGACGAGGGTGACGTCGTAGCCGTAGAGGTAGATGTCGTGAGAGTGGGTATTACGGAGGGTATTTCTATGCGTAGATGCTTTCTGGGATGTGGTATCTGATTGTCTGTAGTCAGTTTTCTCTTACCGTTCAGAACAGTGGATGTACTCATTTGCTACGTGGTGCTTCTATGATCGGGCGCCAAGCCAAGCCTACTAACCCGGTATAATTCACGTGGCCAGCTCATCTGTTTCCGATCAAATCAGATTCAATGCCGGAACCGGCTGGGCTTGTGGTTGGCCGGAAAGATGATTTAACAGACTACATACCCCTCGCGGTTGTTGTCCAGTGCTCGTATCCTTCGCTGTCTGTTCTTTCAATACCAACAACATGGCATCAGAGGACGCCATAGACATCTCCTCCATCAAAGGCAACGCTCCAGCAGAGATCAAACGCGTCCTTGGCAATCCCTCAGCATTCTTCCGCACATTCCGATCAGAGGATTTTAATCAGCGCTTGTTCGGAGATGCGATTTCGGATAGGATGGTGTGTACAGAAATCTCGCTGTACAAGAAACAGGAGGAGCCGAAGAAGGTCGAAGCCAAGGTAGTTGTGGAGATCACGGTGGAAGAAGGTGGGTAGTTGCAAAAAGAACGGGTCCAATAAGCAAGGGGCTGTTGTGAATGCAGGACTCACGCCGGGACTGGGTCACTAGATATGCTGAACGGTGGGGGAAATATGCATGGAGGATGTTCGGCGTTCCTCATTGATGCGTATGTAATCCCCGAGACTCTGTCTTGCGCTGTCCTTAGAGGGAATTCACATGTGATTTTCAGGTGTTCGTCGCTGGCACTGCTAGCACTGAATATGGATGCAACCGGAGAAATGACGCCTAGTGTCTCGCAGGCACTGAACATAATATACCACTCTCCTGCTGGGTTGTAAGTGTTCCAATACACTGCTTGGGTGTTTTCGCCATATTGAGCACTGCATCTGTAGGGGAGATAAATTGCGGCTGGTCAATACTACCCTAACTGTCGGAGCCCGGGCTCATTCTGCGCGCACAGAAGTATGTTATTATATTCTGTTTGATAAGTTACGACCTCCCTCATTGTCGTCGCCTCGTAGATCTGGAATCTGACCCATCACCGCCTTGTTGCTTCGGGTACCCACATCAAGATGCAACCTTCTCCGGCACCCAAATCGTCTCTATGATGCTTGGGACATTCAATCAGTCCGGTTGGTATTTACGATATCGTACACCTGATAATTACTATGCGCCAAACTAGCTTTGTTTATGTACTGCATTTGTAAGAGCAGAATTGGTTGTTTCATCCGTGGGAAGGGGCGGGCCGTAGGAGCCTGGTGATTGTGCACAAACGTCCATTGGTCCCTGCTTCTATCATCATGCCCATGGCAATTCCGGTCTTTGCGCAGCCGCACCGTCATCCCACGGAAGTGTCCCATAGCTTACCTTCTTCCTCGTATTATCATGTCCGATGAATCCCAGCCAGCAATCTCCCCTGACAGAATCAAGGGCAACGCGTCTCCCGCAGTCAAGAAGATCCTCTCTAATCCCGGAGCTTTCTTCGGGTGGCGTACCGAAAAGCCACGCCTTCATCCGGTTTTCTGTGACAGCATCAACAGAAGGCTCGTAGTGACTGAGGCCAGCGTCGAGAAGAAGAGAGAGGATGAGCGGAAGAAGGAAGCGATTGTTGTCATCGAGCTTGATGTTACGGAGGGTGAGTTACTGGTAGTGATCCTTATTGTGCTGGAGCTTTGGATACTGAAGCGCCTGTAGATATGGCGAACGGAGGGGAAAGTGTACATGGAGGGTGTATTGCATTCCTTGTTGATGTGTGCGTACCCGATAATTCACACTAGACTATCGCCTCATTTCCGTTGCGATTTCGTAGGACGACGACTCTAGCGCTGGTTGCATATAGCATTGACGTCGACAACAACTTTTTCGCAGGTGTCTCTCAATCCATAAACGTCACGTATCACTCCCCCGCCGTTGTGTATGTCCCCTTTCTGCTGCAGGACCTTTGTTCCTAACTCAATATGCATATATTCACATGTAGAGGTGACAAGCTAAGGATCGTAAACTATACCGTTGCAGGGGGCTCAAGAGCCAAGACGGCCCGATGTGAAGTGAGTTTATGCACTTCTCGTCAGTTCCTGCTTGTCCCTTCTGAAGACTTATATAGATCTGGAATGCGACACACCATAGACTCGTTGCCTCTGGTTTACATATTAAGATGGACCCATCAGGGCCCAAGGTCAAACTCTAGAGGCCTGAAGAAGGGACAGCAAACTTTAGGACTGAGTATGATGTAGTACTGAAGTATTCAATGTGAGCCACCGGCGCTCAAATATTACTACAAGGCTGATAATCGTTTGCGTATCAGTGTTCTCATAATTGTTGTACCACTTTGATTGTACCTAAATAGTGCTCAATCAATGACAATCTACCATGAACGCCATCCTCCAGCACGGGCTGGCTCAGGCCGGTTGTTCAAGCACGGGAAGTCCACCGGTACTTGTGCACTTCATAACCGGAACGCAGGACTTTTTCGCTCCGATACACTCAGGTAACCGGGCGGGTCAACTTCCTCCCACGCGCGGTTATACCCAAGGAATCGAGACTTCGAGAGCTGCTACCCCTTCTCACAATTGTTCTCTTCTCCTTCACATGCTCTCTTACACAATCTGCACGTATGCTCCCGCGTAAGGACTTGGAAGCGATGCATATCACAGACAATGCATTGCAACACGCACGTTCTAGAATCCAACCAAGGGGAATCGCCCCACGGGCATCATTGAGGAGCCAGGGTGAAGTTTTTGTTGGTGCGAAGCTTGAAGAATTGGCAAGGTAAGAGGAGAAGATCACTGCTCAAATCGGTATGTTCGAAAGTATTTCCTTTCTTATCTCTTGTGACATTTTGGAGAATGCTTTTGGGTACGTTCAATGGAGGCACGGCGCCAGAGTGTGGCATATTCACTGGTACCAATGTTTTGCGCCCCAGGGCCCTAAGGTGGCGGCGAACTTGTGTTGTGAATCGCGCCAGGGTTCTGTCGTCTCGAACTGGAGTATCCTCCGTTACCCCTTCGGTAGGCAAGAGCTAACTGTCTACTTGAAATGAGTTCCCTTGCCACGCGACCTAGATATACGATGGGACAAAAGGGACTTTAGCCCTCGCTCTTTGCCTCTTGATTGTGTCGATGTTGATTTATTTGGTGGAACGATCGCTACTATTTAACGCCATTTTGAAAGGAGGGAGCAAGTAACACTAAGCCTATTCACGGAATTTCAACCTCATCAAGTAAATTTCCTGGATCTATGGTATCCTAGTATGACGGGCTGTTGGCCTAAAAAATATTTGGCCCCCGCGGAACTTATATTGTGCTCGCGCGGTATTTGTACATTGCCTAGACCTAAAGTATACTAAGTAGGTTACAAAATCTAGTTATTAACTTGTTTCACGGGGGGGAAAGCACATGCGCGGGATTTTGAAAATACCGCGTGTAACAGTCGCCCTCTCTGTATACAAATACCGCACGAGCACAATATAAGTTCCGCGGGGGCCAAATATTTTTTAGGCTAACTGCCCGTCATACCCGTCATAACAGTACGTGGAATGAGTCTTCGTCACTCACTTCGCATTTCAGGTAAAGCGAAATTATCATCTGACTCTGATAATCGCTACGAAAGAGACAGAATCTAACCATAGCCGTATACCGGTCGAGTGGACTCCACGCAGCCGGGTGATCAATCTCTCTCCAGGAGGTGAAAAAGAACTCAAGATGTCCGTTATTAGAAGGACACAATCGGTCTTTGGCATGAACGTGAACGTCTTCTCAATGAAACAATAATGAGAACTAGGTCATGGCTAATTCCACTTGACAGCAGTCCGCCACTCCTCGATATTGGTACAACACGGTCGATTCGATTCAAAGATAAAAGTACACAAAAGAAAACTCCTTCATTACATCATAAAGCACATGAAACTTCGTCAACTCGTTATCACGGTACACTTATTCATTCTTTCTTCTAGTTTCATTTCACACTAAGCTAACACCATTCGCCTGAGAATCAGTCTACTGGATAAATCGATTTGAAGATAATCAACCTCACCTGAAGATATAGGTTGTGCCGGGCACCAGGCTCGAATGCTCAACGAGTGGTCTCGTCGTCCCAGTCGGCGGAGTCAACACCTGCGCCACCACCTGCGCCACCACCACCAACAAGTGGCAAACCAGAGGTAATGCTATTAATGGCATCTCCCAGAGCCCCGCCAATCTGTGGGGCAGGAACAGGGGCAGGGGCAGCCTGGACAGCGCTGCCGAGGAAGAGAGCGAGGACGGAAGCGATCAAAGTGAGTTTCATGACGATGATGTCGTTATATAGGTAAGGGTGGCTTGGATGGAGAACTCGAGCGTGGGCTGAATCCTGCGGAGATGCTGACCTGGACACCTAGGTTTTATATGTTCTGGATATCTCTATCTAAAGCACACTTTCTGTCATTTCTCTGTAATTTTCCGGTATTTTTTTCCCTCAGAATCTATGCAGTGCGTAGTTCCTGAAAACATGTGCAATAAAACACTAGCGATTGTCCATTTGCTAAAAGCCGCACCAACTCCGATCTGGCTCTTTAAATTTACTCGAAAGTGAGCTAGAATCACCTATGCGGAAGGATGGCTGCGCGCCGGTGTTCTCGTATTGTCGTTTTCCATTGTATTCGTCTCGACTGTGATCATTTATAAATAGACCCCAACTAATAAGGGGTCCTGCACGTGCTACACAGGTAGACCCAAGAAGTGAGGAACATGGAAATCATGTACTCATTATTCTTTTTTATGCAAAAAACCTGACTAGGCCTTTCAAGGACCAAATTTTACTCCAAACCTAATTTTTTTGAGAACTATAGATGCATCGCAGGCCACCCAGTGGCGGCAGTGGTTTTATGACGTCTGTACATATCCCATCTAAACCTTATACATTGCTATACACCGCGTAAGATTCCCCAGTGTTATTTTGGGGCCATCTCGATGCATTATGACCAAGAGTATTGTACCCGTAGATAGCACAATCCGTAGCAAGCCGAGTCCGCGGTTTAAACGCTAAGAAGCCCACTAGCAATCATGCACGGTGCACCTCAGAGCCGTGGGCCGTGGCGCGTAAAGCTCTTTCGCCCGACAAAGCCAAGTGTCCGGATGTGGCTTTGGAAGGACCGCCTCCTCCCACAAAGGTCGGTGCACCCAGGAATCAGAATCTCTTGGATCCTTCCACTCCCTCCATATCCTCTCGTTTTCAAATCTGCGCCTGCCTATAAAACAATATGTTCCTGGACAACTTGTAGGCAACGCGCCGCCGGCCAAAAAAGATGATCCCTTACCCAAGCGACGTCCTCTAACGACTGAGAGACCTGTTTTCTAGAATGTTGTTTTCCCGAAGATGACAGTTGTCGGAATTTCCGTCGGACTCAGAGGAGTCCCAAAAGGGGTAAGAAGGGAAGGTGTCAGAAGCACCAGTTATGGAGAGGAACGTGCCCCCGGGCACCCCCTATACATTTTTGGAGAAGCTGCACGGACCGGCGGCGGTGCATGGAGCATATTCACCCTTTCTGAGACGCTAAATTTGGCGAGGTCATAGCTTGAAACGAGTGGGGACTGTTCTCTATGCGTCCTGTTAGTACTCCGCTTTAGTGATTAGTGCTTATCATATACTCGGCACGATAAGTTGTGGATGACGGACAGTGGCACTAAGGCTTTGTCATCACCCCGTTTTTTTCCTGAAATTCTGACTCAAATCTAACTGTCTGTCGGTTTGGAATGGAACTGTCGAATCACTTACTCTGGTTCGTACACCGGGATGTGCGTAAGAGAGGCGAAGATGCCTTTTGTCTATCAATTACATTGACATCGGAAAGAAAGGATGGATTGCACACGTTTTCTTTCTTTGGATCGATGCTTTCCCATGATTCTCAGCTGTAACCAACGGGAACTTGGCCGAGAGGGCTATACGATTTACCATATCCTACATATGGATATTCACGGCCACGACAAAAGTTCTGACGCCATATGTGACAGGCTCGCCAACTATACAAGTCTAGGGAATCCAAAAGCTGGAAGTCGTCGCTTGATACTCCTCCAGAGACACAGCTTACTGCAGTACGAGTTATGCAAGTTTTCCGACCCAGGCCCACTTGGGCTTCAACTCATTCACAACACCTGACCTCTTCTACTTAGAACTCAGGAGTACGACGGGAACAGTGTATTATAAGCAGCCTTATTGCGCGGGCCCAGCAGCTTTTGATCCGCCTAGTTGTTATATACTATCAGGCATATAATTGCTTCAATACAAAACAAGGTTTCTCTAATGGATTCTGTAGAAACAAGAGCCAGATATTCTATCCCTCCCTTAGGAAGACACAGAGCAGGTGATTATGAACAAATGCCCACGTTTCCCCTTCCATCACACCGAATCAATGACATTCAACTCTGGCATCTTCTCTAACTACACCTGTCACCTCACGGAAGTACTCCACAATCTAGGATCCCTTCCTGCCTCCCTTGTATAATTGTGTCCAATGACCCTCAATCCAATAACCTCCCCGGACAAAATCAGGGGAAATACACCTCCCAAAGTCAAGAAAGTGCTCTCTAATCCTAGCGCTTTCTTCGGGTGGCGCACTGAAAGGCCGCGCCTTCGGCCAGTTCTCTGCGATGGCACCAACAGAAGGCTTGCAGTAACTGAGGCAACCATCAAAAAAAAGGGAGAATGAAAAAAAGAAAGAAGCAATTGTTGTCATCGAGCTCGATATTACCGAGGGTGAGTTACTGGTGGTGATCTTTATTGGACTGGAACATTGAATACTGAAGCGGCCCTAGATATGACGGACGGAAGAAGAGGTCTTCGTGGATGGTTCACCACGTTTTTTGTCGATGTGTGCGTATTCCCTACTCGTACCTGAATATTGCTTCATTTCCTGTCACGGCCTCACAGAACAACGACTTACGGCCCCGATAGATGACAATTTCTTCGCAGGTATATGAATGCCACATATCACTCTCCCGCCCGCTGCCTATGTCCATTTCTGCTCCAGGGCTTTGTTCCCCAGGCTAATGTGCACATAATCGTACGATAGGCTCCGAGGTGACAGGCTGAGAATCATGAGTTATACCGTCTCAGGTGGCTCAAGGACAAAGACAGCATAGTGTGAGGTGAATATAGGCCCTTGTGATTGATTCCAGCTCGTCGGTTCTGACAGCCCATGCAGATCTGGAATACAACACATAGACTCGTTGCGTCTGGTTTACATACTGAAATGGACCCACCAAGCTCCAAGGCCAAGCGCGCAGAGTTCAACTTGGCCATGCAGAGTACAATTTGGCCGCGCAGAGTTAATTGTGATGCGTGCAGACTTTAACTTGGCCGTGCAAAGCTCAACTTCGTGCACACAGAATTCAATTGTCACGCGCGCAGAGTTTAACTTGACCACGCAGAGTCCAGTTTACCTGCACAGAATTCTACTTGAGATATATGGAAGCCCGGACAGACGTGTAGACACAATTAGTTGTATTTCTCGGATCAATAGCACAATAACTTTATATACAAACTCTGCGCGGCTGAGGACAAGTCTGCGCGGGGTGTAAATAATTCTGGGGCAGTGATGGTAAGCGCCGATTGAGGCTGTGTGGTGTCTAGGGTCGAAGTGCTTCGTTTGATGTTGCAATATGCCATGTCGCTAGCGCTCATCGGTGGCCACCCGTCACCTCAAGTAAGCTGGTGATGGAAGGTTTCACATCAGTGTCCTCACACGGTCGCTCCGCATTATCCCTTCCTTGATTATGAGTACTCATAAGCAACACCCAATCGATAACCAGTTCATGTCTGAATATCACCGACCACCCAGGTTCATGTAAAGGGAGACCCATCAGGAGTGAATTTCATCAACGTAATGCCACGCTCTAGCGGTCGACACAACCAGGCGTCCGGGAGAGATTGTATAAGACCAGGAGTCCCTCCCACAGAGCGGACAGAAGTCCCGATATCCGGGGATCACTATCTCTGTCCACAATCCCTCCCATTCCTCCATATATTCATTTGCCAGTATACGCATCTTCGCATTGCCCAAAATAACTTGTATGTCGTAGGTAATAAGTTGACGGCGACCAAGAACCCGGCCAGTCTTTGAGGATCATCACCAGACACCATTGAGAACCTGGTTTTGAGGGCGTGTATCAGCGGATGGTGACATTCTAAGCTCCTGTTGTAGCATGGGGACCCGAAGAGACTAGGAGGAAAGGCACTGTCGAAATCGATGTGCTCAATGCACCTCTTTCCCTTATTCGCAGTGTGCTGCCTCGTATATAGTATGCCTTTCCGACAAACACTTTTAGTAATTATTGGTTCCGCTGGTTTGTCTTGCCTGTGCTGGAGATGGGTATCTGTGAATTTGCGAATAGCACCAGATCTTTGTCGTTACGGACTGGGTGTTCTCAAGTTCTAGATCGAAGTCTAGCTGTCTTTAGGTTTATTCGTGTTTCGTGATCGTCCCTCCGTTCGTAACAAAGAGCGCGTGGAAGAGGGCAGGCCTACGAATTCCCCTGCATATTTATTAATCGCGTTGATATATTGCGTTCAATAGAGTAGCCCTCATTAGTTATCATCATTGCCAAGGAACGGAGGGAGTAGCAAGTATATACATATTGATCTTCGACCTCATGCAATGCATCCTCGTATGTCCAGGGGTGCTCCCAAATCTTTCCTCCACATATATCTATGCCTTCACCAGCCCCACTCTTTTAAGAAATCTCAAAATCCACGGGAACCATCGCTTTCCGAACAGTATTCTATCCGAGTTTAGGACCTTGCGTCAAGGCTTACTGGCCTGAGTGAGCGTATGATGATAGACGGACGCCAACCCAACATGACAGAGCTTAATCCTGTATTGGATGGAGGAGCTAGTCTTTAGTAAGGGTACGAGGAGTTCACTGCTCCACTACTCGAAATCAATACAAGTATAGCCAATTCGATTCAAACACAGGACCGTCACATCAAATACAAGGGCACAGCTTCCATCGTGTCATACATGAAACTTCGTCAACTCTTTATCGTGATACATTTGAGATTCCTTCTAGTTTTGTTTCACACCAAGCTGGAGCCATCCATTCCAAAATAAGTCTACCTGGCAAGTCGGTTTGAAGGCATGGGGACTCGCCTAAATCAGATTGCGTCGAGCACCGGGCTCGACTGCTCAACGAGTGGTAGCGTCGTCGACGTCAGCGGAATCATTGCCTCCTCCAGCACCGGCAACACCACCAATAAGTGGTAAACCAGCGGTAAGACCACTCAGGAGGGATCCGCCCAGCTGTGGAGCAGGAACAGGGGCAGGGGCAGCCTGAACAACACTGGCGAAGAAGAGAGCGAGGACGGAAGCGATCAGAGTGGGTTTCATGATGATAATGTCGTGAAATATGTAAGAGACGCTTTGGATAGGGAACTCAGGTATGGACTGAATTCTGAGGAGATACCTGTCTTGTTACCGAGGTTTTTATATGTTCTCGCGTGTATCTCCTGTCATCTTTCTGTAGCACTTTCCGCTATTTTTTTGAGTTTCTGTTTGTTTTTCCCCGGAAACTTGCTCATTGGGTAGTGCGCGAAACATATACGAGAAACTACTAGTGACTGTCTGTTTGCTAAAGGCCGCACCAGCTCCGATTTAGAGCTTTGAATTCACCCAAAATGAGCTAGAACTATTCATGCACAAGGCTGATAATTAGTTGTACAGCGGCGTTCCCATAAAGTTGTTTTCCATTGCAAGCCCCTTGTCTGTAGTTATTTATAACCCGAAGGTCTTAAAAGGAATAATAATCGTACAAAGTGTTATCTGGTAACAATTGATGCTGAGTCGCAACCAGCTCCAGTGCACTTAGAATGCACAACGTGGAGTAGACGATTTACTGATGCGGCAGGGAGCAACTCAGCTTATGCAAATATGTATGTGGCAGTGCGTGACAGTGTGTGATAAACCATTGCCTTCGATGCAAAGGGTCCATGAGCAGATTAAAGGGAAATCTAAGGACATGCATTCAATACCTGATGCATTGCGAACAAGTACGTTGTACTCAAAACACTATTCTCTAGCGAGGAAGCCCATTAGTATCCATGCGCTTCATAAGCGCTATGCCAAGCTTTTTCGCCCGATAAAGCGGGGTGCCTGGGTATGAATGCATAGAGACAGTTTCCTCCTGCAAAATTAGACGCAGTCAGGGAATTATGATTTCTTAGGACAGCCGCACCTACCCACACTTCGTTTTATCCCCCTACTATGCTCTCTCTCGTAAAATATGCAACTTCTCGCATCATTTGGGATAACATATTTTCCTACAAAAATCGACGACGAAATTTAAGAGTCGGAGTCGTCCTATTCGCATTTTGAGAGATGAATTTCCGATGTCGTTATTCAACTCACGTGGCTCCCAGATAAACCTGATGAACCGCTGGGAAGCTTGATCGCGGGCTTGAGTTGCTGGTTTGGATGATGGTTATGACCAGGGGAATCTCACCTGGGGTCAAATAAGATGTGTCCGGCTTCGGATGACACCAGTTCTGTATGGCTAATGTGCACAGTGGAAAATACTTGTTGATATTTTCATTCTCATCAAATGCGCGGAAACACAAGAAACATATACAGGGATTCATCATTTGATTCGTACATCAGATCAACATCGTTAAAGAAAACATGACAAGACTTCATCCCTCTAGATTCACTCTCCAGGTCCTGGAAAACTGCAGGATTAGCTCAGTTCCCCACTCGAGGAATCCAAGAGAGGGAAACGTACGTGGATCGGAAACCAGGTCGGGCACCGGGCTCGATACTCTATGTTCAACGAGTGGTTTCGTCCTGTATGTCGGCCGCGGAGTCCCCACCACCACCTCCTCCACCACCACCACCGCCAAGGAGAGAGGTAATGCCACTGAGTGCTCCTCCCAAGGCATCGAGCTGTGGGGCGGGGGTAGGGGCAGCCTGAACCATGCTGCCGAGGAAGAGAGCGAAGACGGAAGCGATCAGAGTGAACTTCATATTGATAGTGTCGTTACGTGTGTAAGAGACGGTTTGGATAGAGAACCCGGGTTGAATTCTGAGGAATTGCTTGTTTGGACACCAGGCTTTTATGTGCTAGGTAGGGACCGATTTTTTGTGCTTATCCATTGTCTCCTCTTGAGCTCTCGCTTGTTTTTTCTCGAAATCTTGCATCGCGTCTTGCACGGACACATAGCCAATTCAAGACTGTCAGACTGCTAAACGCCGCATCATCTCCGGTCTGCAATTTTGGATTCGCTCGGAAATGAGCTAGAATGGTCCCTGTGGAATTGCTTTAGCCAGGTATGTTGTTTCGAAGCTCGCTCCTGGGATTGACAAGCTTTGTGGCGCTTCGAGCCCTAGCATAGCTATGTCACGGTTTTCCAGACATATCCCGTTCGGTCCCCCGCCAGCTGACAATGGAAATGGCTAATTTAGGCTTCGTCCGGCTCGGGGGGAGGTGGCGGATCTGATTCCATGGTTCAATTACTGCCTAGTACATTTCAACAATAACACGATGATAACACAATGGCAACAGAACCAAGTCATAACGGGGACAACCTAGATGCACACTTTTTCTCGGTGGGGCCATGACCAAAGGTAACGGACAGCCAACCCGCATCAACGGCCTGCCGCCAGTGTAGGTCAGTTCCCTTCACCCGCTCCGTCTGGTAACCGGGAGATAAGTCTACCACAAAAAACGCTGTTATCCACACGGTCGGTACCTAAGGCTACTACCCGTAGTGGGGGGTTCCAGAGCTCGATCCGCCACCGAGGTTGGGCGGGCGGTTTGGGCGGCTCTGCATACCCACTAAAACCCTCGTATGATCTTTTCCATCTCCTGGAAGCAAATTTTCGTTCTTCAGTAGTTTACACCATGTTTAGATGACTAGTCTTTCGTCGCTGACTTTTTTCTCGGACTTGGTGTGGCTTGATGCTTTGTTTATCCTTGGTTGT
>JAEUWQ010000730.1:0-10401 GCA_018524765.1 Podaxis sp. AQ799166 | reverse complement strand
CCTTCGGTGGTGATGAGATCTTAGCTGGAGGAGGATGGGACAAAGAGGAAGGTCCATCGTGATCACGAACGCGCTTGGACGGCTCTCCGTAGTTAGGCAAAATAGGAAGTTGTTGGATTGTGAGTTCTATTTTGTGCAACGACCAAAATCCCATTAATCTAGGATCGCAACGCGAATCAGGTTGTGATCTTGTGCCTGTAAGGATTCCATCCATTCTTGGAAATGTAATGGGAAATACGAAGTCTATTAACAGTAAGCCAGCCGCTATGACATGCACTGGAAGGGGGACACGCAAGTGGTTTCGGGGCCTTCCAAACAAGCTCTATTTGAAGGAATAAAAGAACAGAATCCGTCTATCTGGAAAAACGGGGGGACAGTGGCCTCTATAGTCAATTGATGGGCAAGGTTGGTTTTCACACGGCTATATCCGCTGTGTGCATCACCTAATTGCTGATGTTCAGGTAAGTGCTACATGTTGTCAACACCTGGATTATGGTAGGTGAAGTAGTAGCTAAAACAAAAGAGCATTGTAAGAGAGTGTGATGGAATGATATATGGTGTTCTTGGGTCATTTGACATGTCAAGTGAAAACATTTTTTGAAAATCAGCTTTTGAGTGAAACACCTTGAGTTAAACAGGTATATATTAGGCTATCTATTACACAAACCTGTGCATGAGTTGTGGGGAGACATCATATATAGAATAAATGATGGAATTAATAGTACTTTTATATCAAAGTGCTAGTAACCATCATTTAATAGTATGATATCTATGTGACAAGTATACCAGTCAACCTCCTCTGGCCTATCAGTATGACAATCATGAAAGCTGAGGGATCTAAGAGGTAGACAGTTATCTTCTTCAGTGTCATGAAGATCTAGCTAGTAATCCAGTTAGAGCAGAAGCTGTGTGTTCATTAGGATGATTAGAGGATGAAGCCAAGGAAGTGTTATCATAATGTAGGGTGACTATTTATTCAAGGTAAGAGCTTCTAGTATAGGAACTAAAGAATCACTAATAGTGAGTGGTAATAATAGCATCATAGGTAAAGGAAAATGATGGTGTTAGGCTATTAGGGTTATGACAGAGAACTTCTACTTGTCAAGAGTTATTATGAATATTGCAGAATCCAAGAACACCAAGGAGACTGAAGAGACCAAGCAACAACCATATGAAGATTGGGATTTGATGAAGCACATGATGATCAGCTTGTGGCAGAAAATGACAGAACTCCAGCAAACACTAGATTGGGAAATGTATGAGAAGGTGGGTGAAGTGTGCCAGTATCATGGAGTATACTTCCCTTGCAATGACAATTTGTGATGAATGCTAAATTTGTCATTTCTATTCTTAGACACTTTCTATCTTTAGGACCAGGTATAAGTTTCATCTTCTCTGTTGTACTTGTATTGCATCAATTATGTTCACTCTTGCAGACTTTCACCCTATGCCTTATGCCCTATACCTTCCTCTTCTCCACTTCCTCTTCTTATTTGTCCTCTATGCTACAATTGATCTACTTCCTAAAGTAGTCACTTGGACTTGTATATATACACCACTTGGACCTGTAGATTAGACAAGTCTAATCTTAATGAGTGTTACCTCCTCTTGGAACTTGTGAGATTCCTTGAGCCTCAGTGGCCTGTTAAGTCTACAACTCTTCACCCTTGAAGACAGCTTTTCCCTCTCAGATTCTCTCTAACATCTTGTCCTATGGAGTGTGTGATCTATATGAGTTTGCTGCCTAGAGACAATGTGAACAGCCACCTGAGGTTAAACAGAGTAGCTCCTTCAGACCTGTACAGGACAAGGACCTCTACTCATCTCTCTTACAAGGATAGGCTCTGACTTAGGCATTGCTTAGCCAAAGAAGAAACCTTGTAATATCAAGATTAGACTTCCCTCATGTGCTGATCCCACATTGTAACCTTTTCTCTCTGACTACTGTTCTCATTGCTTTGCACTGTGCATGTAGTCACCCTGAGGTTCTCATTGCTTCATGCTGTGCCATTGGGATATCATTGGTTCTCATTGCTTCATGCTGTGCCTGAATGACACTAAACCCCCACCCCTTTTTGACTGTAATTTGCCCACTCATTGTTTAGTGGTCTAGCAAGGAAGCCTGTAATATGCCCACTCAATGTTTGGTGGTCTGTCAGAAGAAGACCCTCTGACTGTAAATTGCATTGATGTTTGTCAAGGTGAAGTGTTCTTGATTGATAGAAATCAAAAAGCATTTTCAATCAGTGGAAATTGACAGAAGTTCTCAATTATCTGAAATTGACAGCCTTCAGTCATTCACCTTGCAGTCTATTTATTCTATTTCAGTATCTTCCTGGACTTCTTTATGGGACAATATCTCCTTTTCTCCTCAATTCCTATAGAGCTTCAACAACTTGACCTCATACCCTCCCAAATCCAAGACTTGATTCAAGCCCTCATTGAGAGGAACCTTGAATGTCCTTCCACTCCCCTGCTCCCCTCACTATTTCAGGAGATACCACTGAATTATTGGAATGAGTCAGAAGCCAAGACTCAGACAGCAGTGATAAAACAGCTCAACAATCAGCATCACCCATCTCACCTATCATATCTCCCACTAGAACAAGACTGCCTAGGAGAACAAGATCTCTTAGCCTCAATGAAGTTGCACCTTGGGAACTGTGACTTACAGCCAATATTAGAGGAAGAAGAGAAGCAGCTAGAGAACAGAGACAACAAATGTCGACCACTATCACTATCCCTCCTGCTGTTGTACAACCCCCTCAGCAACTCACTCAACCTCCAAGTGCAGCCTCAATTCTGCCACCATACCAGCAATAATTATCACAACACTTTACTCCCCCTCTACAACCAGTTCCCCAACCAGCTCAACTGCCTCAGCAAATGTAACCCTTGATTCCTAGAATAGACTCCATGGCACCTGTCAATCAAGCTACTACCTTTGCATTCAGAAGTAATATTATGCCCCCAAACCAAAGATTCTTCCAACAACCACTCTTCACTAACCCCATGATTCTTGGACAGCAAGCAACTGGAATTGTACAAGGAAATCAGGGAAATCCAACTCAAACTGGAGCAGCTCAGCCAACAAACCTGCCATAAGCAGGAAGCCCTTACCCACCTCCTAGATAACCTCCACCTGGACAACTACCTTCAGAACTAGGACAACTAGGACCTAACCTGCCACTAGGACTACCAGGAGCACTACCTCCACTGCTACCAGGAGCACCACTCCCAGGACCTCCCACACCAGGACAACTAGGAGCACTGCCACCAGGATTTGGTTTTTCCCAGTAAGTACAAATACCTGCTACCCCTTCCACACCAAAATATGAGGCACCACCCTTGTATAATGGAGACCTGTGGAAATACTTGGCATGGAAGCAGCAATGTGCCCTGTACATCATTGCCAACTAGCATAAATTCCTTACTAACTATGATGCCATCATATTTATGCTCTACTACATTGGAGGAGCAGCAGAACTATGGAAAACAGAATACCCCTGCCAGCATAACTTCAATGGAGTGCTACATCTCAGAACCTTCAATGCATTCCAAGATGAGCTCAATAGAGTCTTCCTCCCTTACAACTACACTAAAGACACTCTCTGATGACTCCATACTCTCAAGTAAAAGCAAAGGCCAGTAGACCAGTACATCTCTGAGTTCAAGGTCCTTGCTACCCAAGCAGGGATGGTCAATCCACAAGAACTCATCTACTGCTTCAGAGAAGGACTGGACTTCAAGATTGGTCTCAAAACCATTGCCCTCAGACCTGGACCAGACATTGATATCTGGTTCAAGGCAGTAAGAGCAGCAGAAGAACAGTACTGCATGGAAAATAACTATCATGCAAGCTATTCCCAAGAACAAACCAATAGAGCTGTACCCCAACTGAAAAAGAAGGCATCCTATAATATGAATTGGTCAAGGAGCCAGGCATATAAAGATCTATATGCCATGGACATTGATAATCTGGTGCTGGTACTCTCTGAAATTGTGCTTGAAGAAAACTATCCTCTGGAAGAAGATTCTGATGCAGAAGTTAACAAGATGGAGGACAACTATGATGTCCTGGAGATGTTTCTTCAGAACATCCTCATGCTGAAAATGTGCAATGACCTTAAGCAAGGCAAATGTTTCAATTGTGGACAGACAGGACATTTCACTTAAGAATGTCTGAAGAAATCAAACTCACTGCAATTGACACAAAATCTACCATGAAATGCCCAAGCAAAGGTTTCCAAGCATAAGCTACCTGTACCCCCTAAGACACCCTGAGACAAGGAGAAGCAACAGAAACAAAAAGCTATGATTGCCTGGATCAATGAAATAATTCAGGAAGCTGATAACAATGAAGAAGTTACTGAAATCTTCACTGAATTTTCAAATTCTACCAGTGCTCAAGCAAAGGAAATCCAGGATTTTGCCTCAGGTGACTAGCCTCCATGTCTAGATCATCTAAAGGAAAGAAAGATGCACCCAAAAATGATTCCTTTTCCTCCCCTTATTTATTCTCCAATAGACTAGTTTCTGATTCTTATCTTCATCCAAAGGACAAAATTATGCCCCCTTCTTTTTCTCAGAATGAAGTATTAGCCTCCAAATTGTGTTTATGAACTCACCAATCAAACACCTTTTATTGTCCCACTACTATGCATCTCTCTGAAAAATCCATGGAAAACCTTGCACTGATAGACTCTGGAGTGGGATGAGACTTCATTGACCACAGGCTGGTCAAAAATTGGAACCTGAAAATGTCACCACTGAAGAAGCCAATCAAAGTCAGAAATGTAGACAGATCCCTTAACAAAGATAAGCAAATCACTCACTTTGTTACCCTTAATTTCACTATCTATGGGAAACAAATGAAAGCAGATTTGCAAGTGATAAATCTGGGATGACTCAGAATAATCCTAGGAATCCCCTGGCTCATGAAATATAACCCTGACATCAACTGGTCAAAACAAACTCTTTCATGGAGATGTTTAATAGAAAACACCACACTCTCTTCAATTATCAATGACACTCTTTTCCAAATCTATGTGAATGAGCTTGAAGAAGACTTCTCTGAGGAAGACTTCACAGAAATCAATGCCAAGACCTCCTATTCCCAAATACTCACTTAAGCTGGAGAACAGAAGAAGGAGACTGATCCCAAGAAAATCATCCCAAAAGAGTTCCACAAGTACCTTGACCTCTTCTCCCAAAAGAAAAGCAAAAGATTCCCTCCCACTTGACAATGGGACCATAGGATTAAAACTAAGGAAACCTTTATCCCAAAGGCTTTCCCCTCCTACAAGCTCTCCCTAGCTAAAGAAAAGGAGCTTAATAAACTCCTCAAAGAAAACCTTGCAAAAGGATACATTAGACTCTCAAAATCCCCTATAGCCTCTCCATTTTTCTTCATTTCAAAGAAAGATAGAAAACTTAGGCCCTGTCAGGACTATTATTACCTCAATGAGCATACAGTCAAGAATGGCTATCCAATCCCCTCCATCCAGTCCATACTTGACAAATTACAAGGTTCAAAATACTTTACCACACTCAATGTTTGACTTGGCTATAACAATGTCAGAATCATAGAAGCAGATGGAAAGGAGTATTCTACACCTACTGAGGACTGTTCAAACTGACAGTCATATTTTTCAGAATGTGCAACAGTCCAGCCACATTTCAAAATATGATGGATACCATCCTCACCCCTCTCATTGTGCAGAACAAGGTCATTGTCTATATGGATGACATTCTCATCCATGCACTGACTAAAGCTGAACTCAGGAAAATGACTCAAGAAGTATTCAAGATCCTGTGAAAGCATGATCTCTACCTCAAACCTGAGAAGTGTAAATTTGAGAAAACAACTCTCACCTACTTTGGATTTATCATCTCTCCTAACAAAGTCAAGATGGACCCCACCAAACTCAAAGGAATAGCAGATTGGTCCACTCCCAAGACAGTCCAAGACATGCAAAAGTTCATAGAGTTCTGCAACTTTTATTGTAAATTTATCAAGCACTATGCCCACCTGTCCTTACTGCTTAATACTCTTTTTTTTTTTTTTTTTTTTTTTTTTTAAAAAATCCACAGTTTATTGCAATAGTACTAGACTACTACAAATGGGTGTGTGATAGCAGTCCCATCAGATAAGAGAAAGGAAGGAAACAGAAACAGAAGAAAAGAGAAACAGGTGCCTCAAACAACATGAATGAAAAGTTCAAAGTGGAATGCATAGAGATGAAAACAGATGAGTCTGTACAGAATATATTGACCTGGCCACTTGCATTTGTCCTGACTAACCCTTATGGCCCCCACCCTGAGGAGCAAAAGCTTTCTTGGCTGAAGTGGAGGCCACATCATGTTGGTATCAACTATGGATCTAATCTCAATTGAAGCAATGTCACCAGTATGGGCACCGGCAGTCATTGGAAGAGTGGGCACCTGAACAGTTGAGACACTAGGGAGAATGAGGGCAGAGTTCACCTGCCAGAGTGGGGGAGAAGGGGGGAGTCACCTTGGGGTTGCCCTTGCAACACCCAGCCATAGAGTGGTGAAAGGCCTCAGAGTGAGGTCCCCCACAGAGAGGACACTTGGGCATACAAGCATGACAGGCATCAGAAGGATGACCCCAGCACCAACAGTACTGACACTGGGGTGTGCCGGTGTGGGTGTAAGCCCCTTTGATGAGACAGGACACACCATTAATCATGATGCACCTGTTGATGAGGGAGGCAGTGAGGGTGCCACACTGAGAATCAACCAAGTTGATCCACATAGTAGCAGTATCGGACTTAGCAGAATTGCAAACAACATATAGATAGTGCACATCAGAGGAGGGGAAGAAGGGGGAGGCCGAGGCCTCAGTCTTGACTTAATCAGCCATGAGGGTAAAGCCATCAGCTGAGAAGAAGGGGACATCTATGATCTTGATGAAGGATTAGGACACAGGGAGGGTAATGGAGGCACTCTTAAGTGCAGCAGGGAGGCAGGTGGAGAGAGTATCAAGGTCTGCCTGGGAAAGGACACTGCCAGTGGAGAAGGCAATGACACCAGAATGGAAGCAGCCAGAGTCAACAACAAGTGTTGACTTGGCCTGGGTGAGTGCTTGATTGAAGCACGCAATGAGAGATTGGAGAGAGATATGAGTGCTAGCCAAGTCACTAGCACTGGTGCTCAAGAATAATTGACACTAGGTAGGCCCCCGGGTCACATAATAAGGCTTATGCCTCATGGAGGGGTGAGGTCTAGAAGGACCAGTCTTGACATTATGCAAGGGAGGGCTAGGCCTGTCATATAGAGGTTGAGGGGCATGTGAGGGAGGTCTGGGCCTGTCATGTGGAGTGGGAGTCACAGGGGGGGGGCTGAGAAAGTACCAGGGCCTGAGTGGAGAGCCGGGAAGCAGGTACTGGTTGAGCATCTGCCATTGCTGAGTCAGCCATTCCATGGAATGGCATGTGTTGGGGGTGAGGCTGCTGTACTGGGAATAGCAAGGCAGTAATACTGCCTGGGGAAGGGGGGGATCAACAGATATCCTTATAATGATGAAAACATTACTGGGAGTCATTGAGTCAAATGAAGACATTTGACATTACAAAGGGGATCATGTTATGAATATTGCAGAATCTGAGAACACCAAGGAGACTGAAGAGACCAAGCAACAACCATATGAAGATTAGGATTTGATAAAGCACATAATGATCAGCTTGTAGCAGGAAATGACAGAACTCCAGCAAACACTAGATTGGGAAATGTGCAAGAAGGTGGATGAAGTGTGCCAGTATCATGGAGTATACTTCCCTTGTGATGACAATTTGTGATGAATGCTAAATTTATCATTTCTATTCTTAGATACTTTCTATCTTTAGGACCAGGTATAAGTTTCGTCTTCTCTGTCATACTTGTGTCACATCAATTATGTTCACTCTTGCAGACTTTCACCCTATGCCTTATGCCTTCCCTTCTATATGCCTTATATGTCTATGCCTTATGCCCTTTGCCTTCCCCTTCTCCACTTCCTCTTCTTATTTGTCCTCTATACTACAATTGATCTACTTCCTAAAGTAGTCACTTGGACTTGTATATGTACACCACTTGGACCTGTAGATTAGACAAGTCTAATCTTAATGAGTGTTACCTCCTCTTGGAACTTGTGAGATTCCTTGAGCCTCAGTGGCCTGTTAAGTCTACAACTCTTCACCCTTGAAGACAGCTTTTCCCTCTCAGATTCTCTCTAATGTCTTGTCCTATGGAGTGTGCAATCTATATGAGTTCACTGCCTAGAGACAACATGAACAGCCACCTGAGGTTAAACAGAGTAGCTCCTTCAGACCTGTACAGGACAAGGACCTCTGCTCATCTCTCTTACAAGGATAGGCTCTGACTTAGGCATCACTTAGCCAAAGAAGAAACCTTGTAACAAGTGATGAAGATTGAAATACATCAGACTAAATATAGTACAAGTCTGGTTGAACATAAACAGATAGTTCTGCTTCACAAATTGCCATCACAGGGAAAATACATACTGTAATAATGACTTGTATCATTGACCTTCTCACAGATTTCCCAATCAATAGTGTTTCACAACTCCATGCCTTTGTCCCACAAATAGTGTGTTGTTATTTCCAATGGTTTCCATTTGCTAAGCTCTTCTTTCTCAATCATCTCAGTGTCCTCAGTGTACTTGGCATTTGTAATGTTTATAACATGAGCAACCCAAAGGCAATTATGGGCAACACTTACATTGCTGGCAAAGCAGAATAGTCCAAACTTTACCATTGTGCTTAGTTGTGCAAGTGGGCACTACAGTTTGAAGCTTGATGATGCAGCAAGAGCAAACTGGTTCTGGCATACTGCAGGGGAGTACTTTTGACACATAGCTGATGTGGAGGGATGGGATCATTATCTTCTTGTTGCATGTCAGAGTATTACAAATAGTTAAGTATACACTATTCTGAATGTCTACACATGCTGATATATGAGAACCACATGTCTAGGACGGCTGGGACAAAGCTGAAGCAAGAAATGCTGAGGATCCTTGTGCTGGGAGGCGTGGGAACTCCCATCAGTCCCATCAAGTCCAAGTCCAAGTCCAAGTCCAAGTCCGAGTCCAAGCCCAAGTCCGAGTCCAAGTCCAAGTCCGAGTCTGAGTACATGAACTCGTCACTGAACAGATCCTTACTTATCCCAGCAGGAACCTGCGATTTCATTTCCGGGCTGGATCTGCATATTACTCTGAAACCTATAAGTGGGAGCCTCTTCTGGTCAACATCAGTAGATTGTCACCCTCGAGTCCCTCAAGACGTTGATATGCAAAATGCCCCCCACAATTTTCCGATTCGGCTGCTCAACTAGCAGCGCTGTCCCTTGCTATCTTTTCTTGATGATGAAACCTGCGCGCTTTCTTTCATGACCTCTTTTGTCGGCGAGGGCTTACTCACCTCCGAGTCGGACTGCTCCTGAATTTAATACTTATGTGTTGGTTTTCTAAGTCACTACTGACTACTAATATCCCCGTTTAGCTGTGCGGCGGGGGCGGAGACGCGTCGTCGTGTTTGGTACGTTGTGTTCCTCGTACCGGGCCGCTGGGCGAGGACGGTGTTTCAGCCCCGCGAAAAACCTCGGAAAATCTCTCGTTTCTAGAGGTGTTGACGAAAAAGGGCAGTTAAATGTCTCCGGAGTGATATCCGTGGGTTTTGTGCTCGCGGGCCTGAACTGTGTCGGCGCCCTGATGAACTATGATTGGGGGACAGACTCTTGGCTTCATTCAGTTCCCCTTGGAGCGAGTCTGGGGGTACTGACAGGAGCCGCAAGTGATCTGGGGGCCATTATCCATTCAGTCTACGCAGCCGCAAACGTACGAACAATTCATGTTTTTTATGGGCCGTAAAGCGATACGCGAGCTGATGCGCTAATTTTGACATTCCAGAAAAGGTTGGAGAATGACAAAGCCTCAAGGATTACGCCATCATTTGTCCCGTGCAAATGTCCCAAAGCCAATGGAGGCTCATAAAACAAGGGACACTCAGCTCGGCCAATTCACGAGCAGATGGCCACGAAAGGAAACCCGGCGTTTTTGCTATCTCGCGTTTGCATATAATCGTAAAGACAAAAGGTTTTCAAGGATTTGCTGAGAATTTGAGTCAAGGATACTGCAAGACGACTGGGTTTACTAACAGATCACCGCTATCTTGAGCAACTCTTAACTCCTTTCATTTGATTTGGGTATGCCGGCATCTGCGAGCCACATGGTTGTTGGCATAAGTGACAAGTCTATTATTAAACAACGGCTTCCAGATGTGGTTGGGGAGAAGATTGCTGACGGACATTGGATAGAGGGCGTGCGGGCGCTTTGCCCTTTTCGGCTTTTCGGGAACCATGGAGACTCAGGCTTTTAGTGGC
>JAEUWQ010000729.1:0-15099 GCA_018524765.1 Podaxis sp. AQ799166 | reverse complement strand
CGGTATGTGAGGAAGTCTGGGAGGTCGAAGAATTGGCACTTGGAGAAACGTTCTAGAGGCATATTGTTCTTGAGCCAAAGGACTTTGGGGACCTCCATTTCTAACTGTGGTCCATTACATTGTGAGTGGCTGGAGAAGTGCTTGGGGGCGGTGGGGACGTACGCTCATCCTGCCACCGACATAGTCCAACACGACGGACCCAGTGCTGTTGATCAGATCGGCCTCTTTCTCCGCCCGATGGTCTGCCCATAGGATGATATTCCTTTCGCCGTGTAAGCCTATATCGTTCCCCTTGGTCACGACAACCGGTTCGCCCTCAAAGTCGGTGACCGCCAAAGAACATGTCGCGTCAAATCCGAGTCCTTTAACTGATTTTGCGGGTATTTTTGCATCGACGAGGCATGCTTTAATAGTCTTTGATATAGCAGACCAGATATCTGTAGTTGACTGCTCGAAGATGCGATGATCGTGATCGTCCCTCCATGTCTGGGTGTCTTGTGTCGAAGACGCCACAACCGTTCCGTCCTTGGACAACAACGATGCTCGCACGGAGCCCGTTCCTACGTCAACCCCGACGTAGTATTCTTCAGTGGACATGGTATCTAGCGAAGTGCTTGCAGGGTTTGATCATACGAGATCATCTTGGAGATAGCAGAGGTCACCAGATCAGCACCACATGAGAATTCCAGCCGAGCAGTTTATGATGATCAATTTCCCCCGGCATCGTGCAACCCACTACAACTCTCAACAAACTCAGTGCCATACACTTCCGGAAATACACCTCATTAGAAGTCACAACCGATGTAGTGCTTTAGAGTTTTCAGAGGAAAGCATAAATTTTTGTGCAGTGAAATACATATGCTTAGACGAGCATAATGACAATAAACGGGGAAGGAGGATGGCGTTTAGTCAGATGCGGAGGTTACTCGTGCTATAGAGAAGGCACGAAATCGTCAGATGGAGTAGATGAGCCTAGAGACTGAGATACGCACTGTAGATCAACTGCGACGAGTGGTGCACAATGGGCTTAATCAGACCATCCTTCTTCAGATGCCTGATAGCAATGCGAGCCAGCGAGCCGTTGACTTTTAGACGTTCGATGAGGATACTCTGGCTGATGAACTTGAAGGTCGGGACTTCCTTCATGATACGGTCATAGGTGGCCTTGTCGAGGCTGACGGAATGTTGGGCCTTGTCCTTGACCTTTCCCTTCGACCACTTCTTCTTCTTGGCTGCCTTTCCGCCGCTTGACGGCGCTGCTGCTTTTGCTTTGGCCTGACGAGAGAAGACCGATCAGTATTGTAGCTCAGCCTAAGTCCATCCACACTCAAAACGTCGCATCCAGCCTAATTTCAACGATCCATCCGTCCCACCCAGCGCGTACGGCGCCGACACGACATCTCGAGTATGCCTGGTCACGGTAAACTGGCGTAGGGACACTCACCATTCTTGAACTGACCGTCGATGTTGAGGAGTTCTTGTCGAGGCGTCCCAGATTTCGCTGTGCGCGTGCCTTGTTTGCCTTTATTACATAAGCGATCGGGAGGCGCGTGAGTCGACACGTCGATCGAGCACGTCGTGCCGCTGTAATTACCTGGCCAACCCAAGACTGCTTTCCGGCTCGTGACCACGGTATCTCTGGGGTAGGGTTATGCTGCCTCTATATCTTCTTCTTCTTCCTCTGTCGTCGCAAGTTGCGGGTGCTGTAGACAAGACGTTTGGAGTCGCGCCGGACCTGGTATCTAAATATGTGCCGACGAATGGGAAGTGGAGATGTTTAGATGGATCGAAGGAAATCCCTTGGGACTTTGTGAATGATGATTCTTGCGACTGTACAGATGGAAGCGATGAGCCTGGTGCGTCAACGTCGGCTCAGTATCGGGATAATTGAGTGTAACTTGGCTTCAGGAACTGGCGCCTGCCCTGATACTTATTTCTACTGTCAAAACAAAGGACATATAGGAGCTTTGATTCCAAGCTCAAGAGTAAGAGATGGACTATGCGGTATGCCATCTTGGTCCATGTAGCGGGAAGCCAGGGCTCACAAATTTACTAGAACCTCAATGCTGCGATGGTTCGGACGAGTTGCCTGGCGTTTGTAAGAACGTTTGCAAGGAGGTCGGAGAGGAATACAGGAGGAAGTATGAAGCAGAGATGAAAATTCGCAAGACGGTAAGCGACCACCTTGCCCCAATATTCCACTGATTAACGCGTCACTATTAGGGGTCTAAGATTCGTTCAACGTACATTGCCTTTGCTCACAAAGAAAAGAAACGTTTGCAAGAGCGAGTTGAAACTTTAGAGAAAGAGATTACTTCCAAGGAGAAGGAAGTAGAGCGGTTGAAAGGTGCGTCGCATACCCGCTTGAGTTCATCTGATTCTGATTCCCTTGGCAGATATCGCTGAGCGTACAGAATCCCTTTCCGCAGCCGCCCTCGAACACAAGAAACAATCTCGTGAGTAGCTCTAACTGCCGTTTTTCTATATGGCAACTGAACACAATATTTCTGTAGCCCTCTATCAAACTCTCATTGAACACCATAACGCCCTCAAGTCTCTCCAGCGCGAGCACAAAAAGCACCTCGAAAACGAGAAGAAACTCGGCGAGATCCTGGATACCCTTCGCCGCGGGTACAACCCGAATTACCAAGATATGGCTGTTCTGGAAGCCGTCCGTGGATGGGAAGAGCACGCAGGCCTCCCCCATATCAATGAAGTTCGCAAAGAGGATGGTACGACCGAAGAGACAAAGGAGGATGTCAAAGAGAAGGAAGAAGAGCCTTTGGAGGAAGGCATGTGGGACGCTGATAAGCTGAAGTATCAGTTGGACGGATTGTTACTCACGGATTACACGTCATTGCTGCTGGAACACGATGAATTTGCTCGGTCTGGTGGAGAGGATGAAGAGAGTGCTAGTAAGTTTATGCGTTTGAGTTCCGGTAACACGCAGGGTACTGACATGTTGCTGCTAGTTTACGATATTACTCAATACTTGCCCGACTCTGTTCTCGAATATTACGATCAATTCAAAGATAGCATTGTCTCGATCCTAGAAACACTCCGCATCATCCCGGCGACTGACAAGACATCAGGTATCTTCCTCCCCTCGTTTTCTGTACTCGCGCTTATACTCGTCGTCACAGCTGACGCCTCCCGAGCCCGCCAAGCCTTCACGGACGCTGAGAACGAACTCAGAAAGCTCCGAGATGAGAAGAAGAATACCGAAGAAGACATTTCGGAGATCTTCGATGTCGAAGGTTTCGGCGCCGATGGCGAATGGAAGAAACTTGATGGTACCTGTCTTGAGTATGACACCGGAGAATACATCTACGAAGCTTGTCTTTTCAACGAGGCGAAGCAAAAGCCCAAGAATGGTGGAATGACCTACAGTCTTGGGTGGGTGTTCATCGTTACTTTCCAACGAGTTGATTCCTGAATTATCTGGAATAGACGGTTCGATTCATGGAATCCTTCACCAGACGTCAAACCTGGAACACCCGAGTATTACTCGAAGCAGGTATACAAGCACGGTGCGAGGTGCTGGAATGGACCGGAGCGTAATGTCGTTGTAAGTCTCGTCCTTCCGAGTCGATTCAGATCCTAGTAATTGATAAAATCTCTATTAGCTTGTCATGAGCTGTGGCACCGAGAACACCATTACTTCCGTGCAAGAGCTCGAGAAGTGCGAATACCAGTTTACGGGCACATCGCCAGCGTTGTGCTTGCCAGTGAACGAGTCGAACAACAAGTCCCGAGAGGAACTGTAACCCTTGGGTTCGAGAGGGTAGTGGTTAGCGACAAGGGTTTTATAGTCCCTCCGCGCGTGAGTGACCCACCCCGTAACTCGAAGGTAACAGGGTGGTACATCGTTGTCACTTAGGTATTTGCGTTTAGTCAATACAATCTTGCTCAAATCAGGAAATCCTTCTGTATTCCAAGCATCCCCAATTGACCGCTGCGTTGGCGGGTGACCTGATTGGGGCTATAGCACGTTCAACGACATAAATATAAAAGAGTCCTGCAAACGCGGCGTCCCAGCGCACTTCCAAACGCCGTCCATGATCACTTAAACCCAAGCAATCCCCAAGCAATCATGATTTTATCCACCTCGTCGAGGACTGTGTCGTGCACGCCAAACGAACTAGAACTCTGAAAAATGATTAGGACCACGAGGAAATGATGTCTATCCAGGGATATCTGTAGCCTGACGATTCTTACCACCTCACAGGGCCCTTCCGTCGTGCTTGTATATTCAGTTCCTCTTGCAATAGTTATGGTGTCCTTATCACAGGAGCAAACATTCATCTTCGTAGTTATTTTTGCGTGTCATTACTTAGAAGCTGAAAGGTTAAACAAGTGAGGATGATTGTTCGTGTCAAAATGGAGGAGCGTCTATGTGAACGCTTGTGCCTCGTGTTCAACTCGTGCCTAGGTCGTCACTATTCTGCCGCCCACCACCTCTTTCTCGCTCACTCACCCCTCCCAAATCCAAATGCCACTGTTTCAAGAAAGTAGCAACTTTGTGGCCCATGGCCCGTTTGTTGACGGACCTGCGAACATTAACATTCACAATGAAATACGCGAATACAGTGAGTATCTCACCGTGGAATCTTAGGGGAGCAGATACGGACGCCTGAGTTGCTCAGAAAAAGGTGCCGGAATCAACGCTCTACGAGGGGCTTCTCTCCCAGAAGCGATTCACGACTCCTCTGCCCGGGACCCGCCGCGATGTTTCCCAGGTACACGCGAGGAGCACATTCGCAACATTACTGGCTGGGGCTTCGGCGGCTGGGAGAAGCGCCGGGCTCGTGTGTTGTGGTTACAAGGACCCGCTGGCGTTGGGAAGTCTGCATTGGCACAAACATGCGCCGAACATATGGGGGATACACTTGACGCAGCCTTTTTCTTCTCCCGACCAAACAAGTGGGACAAACCTACGAAGTTCTTGCCAACAATCATCTATCAATTAGCCGTGAAGTATCCGGTTTACGGTGACCTTGTTGACACCAAGATCCAGCACGATCTCCTTGTGTTGGAGAAATCGATGGAGGTGCAGTTCAGAGAGCTCCTTGTGTGTCCGCTTCGCGAGCTAAATAATCAAGGTCGTGGGATTGGCGAGGGTACCATGATCATCATCGACGGCCTTGATGAATGTGATGGTGAGGATCCCCAGCGCACCATCATCGAGGTCGTCGTTACTTCCGTTCGTCAGCAGACGACCCCTTTCCTTTGGGCGTTCTTCAGTCGCCCAGAGCCTCACATTGCAGCGGCGTTCTCATCGGAACAGGCGGGCGAGGTTTGCTGGCACCTGACCCTTCCCGTATCCCGTGGTGCCGACCACGATATTGAAGCGTATCTCCGCGACGGTTTCAGGATGATCCGTGCCAAGTACAATTTGCCCGCCACGGTTGCCTGGCCGTCAGAAGAGGACATCCATCGGCTGGTTGAGCTGTCGGCTGGCTTGTTTGTCTATGCGGCCAGTGCTATCAGATACATCGCCCAAAGTCCGGGCAGGTTTGGACCTGAGGCGAAGCTACAGTCGATACTGGAGTTAGGGAAAACTGGCAAAACCAAGTCTTTGGATGGGAAACCGCTGTCGAACCTGGACAGATTTTATATCCTCATAATGGAGCTAATTCCGAAAGATATCCTTCCTAGTACATTGCTACTGCTCTTCGCTCACTTTCACAGGTCTACCAGCAGCAACGATGCTTTCCTAATCGACTGTTCGATCCTGGGCTTCTCATTGACAACATTCTATGCAGCCATCAACAATCTTCACTCAGTCCTCCAGGTCACGTTTTCGGATGGGTTTCCTATCGACCTGTCATTCTATCATGCGTCATTCTCAGACTTCCTACGTGATGTTGAAAGGTCCACTTCAGAGTTTTGCGTCGAGACAGCGGTTAACTATAATCGATTCTATTCAACACGTATCAGTGTACTCTGCCATTTATCTGGCACTAATGCCGGTGAGGTTCCATGCGTACTTTGGAGTCCCGTGCGGGAATGACGAACTTGTATTTCTTAGCAAGTAGGCCACCCAACCTCCTGGCTTGGCCTAGTTCCCAAACGACGAACAGGGATGTCTACGCAGTGGCACTAAGAGACTTGTTCTCGTCATCGGAACTACCATTGGTGCATCCAGAAGTAGATGTATTGCAGCAGCTCTCACGCATCAATTGGCCTCTTGTTGTCAGATGGCTTATGGGTTATGACGTGCTAATGTCTCAGGTTGAGGCATTCTTCCAAAAGGTGTGCTTCAAAATCCTGGTGGGATTTAGGAACCAACAATTTTTGACAGATACCCGAGGAGTGGCGTCCCCAAATCATTCGTTTATGCCATCGTAGTCCTCTTGATGGTGCTCGCCAGGCAATCTCTGCGCTCAGCCGAGGAAAAATTGTGAGAAAGCCAAAGAAGAAGAATTATATACTTGGGAAGGGTAGCAATGAGGTCTTGGTGGTGGAAGGAAGTCTTAGCTTTTGTGAATTTTTAGTCCTGTGATTTTACCCATCCATCAACTAGTCAATCACCATCATAGTCTTCTGTCATGCCTGATATAAGCATTTAGTTCAGCATCTCACAAAAGCTATGCAATCTCAGAAGCCTGAAAGGGCAATAAGTGATTGTGAAAAGCAGGTGTTGAACAAAGGATCAGGCTTGCCAGGATGTGAAACACATGCCCCTGAAGCTGCCACACTGCAAGCCACAGTGTGGGGGCTGTTGTAGTTGTTATACTCTGCATTTCTATACTGCTACAAGTAAACTAACTGCTAAGATGCTTGTTGGGCCAGAGCCTGGAATAGTGGGATATAGTTGATAGTCATAAGATTCAGAGAATTTTGTGAAGTTTCTGGTAGAAGCATAGATATCATCATGGGTAACCATAACCAACACCCATCACAACACACATTCAGCAGGGTACACTGGTAATTAGTGTAGTCAATGGGTCTACTATATGGAGGTTCCTAACTCTGCAAAGCAAGAGGATGGTTCTATCATGTAAGAATAGTCCTTTCCCACTTACAGTGAGCAACAAAACTGTTCCAATGTTTGGAACTTTTAGAAAGAAATTACAATATCTCTGAACTGGTTAAGGTGACTACTTCCAAAATATTTCTGAAAATAGCCTAGTTTCTTAACTTTGATCCCATCAAGTTTTATTATGTAATTACTTTAGCCTCATTTAATATCAATTATTGGGTCAATATTACTCATTGGAATAGTTTTGTTGCCAATGTTCTAGTACATACATACAAGGGTATAACTAGTACTTGGTGTATCCTCCATTAGCCTTTATCACTGCCTCTATCCTCCTAGGCATACTTTCTGACACTCAGAAGCTAGTATGTCATTCCACTAGTCCTGCACCCTACTGTGTCAGTGGGCTTTTTTACATTGCAATCCTGTGGTTTCTCAGATTGCTTTTGTTCAGGATGATTACCTGACCTAGTTTCAGGTTGGGATGATCTGAATTGGATGCCATTCAAGAGAGGTTGTATCTCTTGAATGTGGATTTGCTTTCATCCATTCACCACCTTTTTGGGAATGAACACCATCCAAGTCTTGGGTTGATCTTGAGTAGGTACTGGGCAGTTGTTATGCATCAGGGGTTCTACTCCCCTAGTATTCAGTTGAAGAGCCTGATGGTAGTATGATGTCAGTTTCCATCAACTCTCATATGAGACTGTATATGTAAGGAACTCATCTAACAAGTTCACCTCGGGGGACAGGCCTTAATGAAACAGCAGGTCCATCCTCATATCTTCTGGTATTCCTTCCAGAAATAGCTTGATAAAGGGCATAGTCATCAGGGTGCACAGTCATGCACTGTGTGTTATCCATAATGGAGTCATAATACCCTTGCACCCCAATACAAGGATTATAGCAGACCCATTTGAGTCCTTCCCTCACTTCATGCATGGAGGTGGGTAGCACAAAACAATCATATAATGCAAGGATTGCCTCCTTGAAGGTCCAATTGAATTCAGTTCAATTGATGTTTATAACATGCCAAATGATCACTCACTTGGCCTCTCCAGCTAAGTGGTAAGGTAAGGTGTACAGGCACAGCCCACCCCTGGCATGATCCATCCCTCCTAGACCTTTTAATGCAAGGTCTAGGCAGAGTGCAGATATAAAGTTTTCAAGGTCACTAAACCTTGGACTCCCACTGTAAGACTCCAGGCCTTTCTCAGTAGGGGGTTTTCCATTTCTGGGTCTGTACCCATCTGGGAATTCAAAAGGTTGTGAAAGATACTCTCAGATAGCTGCACTCAACCACTCATGCATCAGTTGAGTATGGTTGCAAATGGTATTTGCAACACCTGGGGATCCAAAGGTTGGGGGTACATTTCTGATGAGGGAATATCCTCAGCTTGGCCTCTCAGGGGGGTGATAGAATTCCTCCCTTTCTTCAGATTCCTCCTCCTGATGATTTCCACAACTATTCAGTGGTCAAGGTACTGCTGGAGGGTATACTGGAGGAGTAGCTGGGGCTGCTCCTCTTAATGTGGCTGTGTGTGCCACAGACAGTTGTAATGATGATGATCATCACAGATGCAAGGCTCCTTGCCTTAGGTCATCATCATCTAGGACATCCCCATCTACAGGGGTTGTTCCTATGAATCAGATGCCTTGGTCTGGGATCTTCAACCTTCTATACAGTTGAAGATCTTCATTCTGCATCCAATGGAGTGCTACTTGATCACTCCAGTATTCTGCACATCCTGTACTGGGCTTGGATGGCCCAGGATTGAGTTTCTTTTCTCTCTTGATTCCACCTGAGTTGAGATCAATTTTAACAGAGTGTTTCTCTGAACTCTGTATAGGTTTTGGTTGGGTGATAGAGGTGTTTGGGATCACTCTATTGAGGGCAGTCAGTACTTGTGTCTGACTTTCTAGATGATGAGAGTATTCATCATCATTTTTGCCAACCTTTCAGGGGGCAAACAGCTCATCCAGGGCCTGTTGGGTCAAGTATGTTGTAACCCTTGACTCTGAAGGAGTTGGCTCAGCAGTGAATGATGTTCCTCTGATTAGTGCTTTTCCCTTGTCAAGGGTGTCACCATGTGTTGTTGTTGGGGATGTATCAGATGGTGACTCTGCCCACAATAGAGGGTTGTACTAGTGCTTGTCACCTGTATTGCCTATTTGTTTCCTTGATCAAGCAGTGGGCATTGCTCAATAGATTTCATTCATGGGAATTTCAGGTCATTCCCCCTTCTGTTGCTTCACTGCCTTATACAGTGAAGCAAGTCATTTAACTGTTTTACATAGGAGATTCTTGTACATCTCTGATGTAGGATCTATTGGTATATCTGTTGAGGTCTTGAACAGCTCAATGACATATTCTTCTGCATGGAATCATAGTTCTACCCTTCTTACAGGGCTTTCACCATGATTCATGTTGAAGATGAGGGAAATTCTTTCTTCAAGTGTGTATAATTCACTTGATATTGCAGTGTTGAATTCAGGTAAAGGTGCTCTGTCAAGCAACAACAGTTGCTCACTCTCCTCTTCTATCAGGGGCAGGATGTAGGGGTTATTTCTAGCTGTGGTATTAGGTCCCATAGCTGGAGTTTCTGCATTATGTCAACTATTGTTCATGGGTTCTAATTTAAATAGTCTAAAGAAGGGATAATTTCCCTTTCCTCCACTATTGTTGGTGTGGCTACTGCCACTAGGGGGTGAGTCCAATGTGTTATCATGTTGAAGCTTATTGGGTGTTGTCATTTTGGTTGCCACATGTATGCAGTGTCTAGGTGCTATGGGGTGTTTGCTCATGCATTAGTCCACTCAGTGAACTAAAAAAATGTAAAGCACCAGGCTTTACAGTTAAGAGACCTCATGCTCATGCCAGATAGTTCAAACCTGTATATTGGGAGACTACATGGCACAAGCAAAGGTCAGTCATCTCAGACAACCAAAGTGCCCTAAATACATGATTGGTACAAATAATTGATGGGGTGATGGGTGAACAGTAGAGAGAAGGAAATACAATAAAATTGGAACTATGGGTTATTTGATTTTTGAATTAAGTGCAAGGGTACACCCTTACAGTGATAGAAGACAAGGAAGTGAATTCCAGTAAAGAAAGCATGCTGATTACAAGCAGATTATATATGTAGTGTGCTGGGCATAGGGTAAAGAAAAGGATGCATAGGTCCAAGGGCATATAGCATGCATACAATATTGTATGTAGAGCATATGGTTGACCAAGAATAAGGACATGACTCAACCATATGTTGAAGGAGTCATTAGAGGACATAAAACATTTCTACTACATGTAATCTTACAGTATAACACAAGTATACTGGTAAGACAATGACTGAATGAGTAGTAGAACTCTAGATACAAGTCATAAAGTCATAAAGATGGAGATGAATTTAGTGATTATAGCATGAAGCCATAGAGTGTTCCACAAATTATACAGCTCATGCATAGCAGAGCATAAAGTTGAGGATAACATGCAATCTAGTTATAGACTAGAGCACTGGGTTTTCCTCAGCATTCAGTAAGGGCCCAGCCCTTACAGCCATGGAGTGCCCATTATTTGGATGAGCCCCTTATTCAGATGTCACATCAGTCATGCTTCCCAGCCAAGGTTTTTTTGAACTAGCATGACTGAGAGTGGCTTCAACCTCAATTGTTACTCTCTGCAATGTCTTCATGTTTTGTTAAATAATGTGTGCACAATAAGTAAAATACTTATTAGTCATTATACATGATTTCTTTTTGAATTTTATGTGAAGTGTAAAGGACAATACAAATGCTCATCTGAACAAGGGGCTCACCTGAATAACAGGCACCCTATAGCATAGTAGAGGACAAAACCATGAACACATGTACAGTCACTTGCTGTTAAGCATAAATCAAGTGTATTTGCACATGGAAATAAAATTTGTATAGTTCAAGGACAGGCTCTAAGTAAATGACCTTTCCTTGTGCCAACGAAAACATCACCATCTCTCCGAGGCACACCTCTCCGAGCAACAAGGAAATGGCCCATTAATGTTTTAAAATCTATGATGCGTTTGTCGCTTAATCATGGAAGCTACAGGGCAATGCTTGTGACCATCCTCAAGTGGATAGGCATACTGAACCAAAGAGTGAGTATTTGACCATTATCTATAGTGCCCTATCCAGCCCCTTTCGGGAGCCTTGACATTGACCAGATGTGGCCACAAGACACCATGTAGATAGTAATTTCTAACATTACTCTACTTTCGGGCCCTTTACAGCACCGTTGACCATAGTAGGTTTCCCTTTCTCCACCTCCTTCCATTTCCATGATGTACTTTCCAAAATGACAACAGCCTGCTCAAAGCGCGTCTCAACTGTGTTCTTCATCAACCACTCTCCCAAAGCACTCATCCCAGCCGAGAATAGGAATAACAACGAACTCATCACAAAGAACGTTATTGATTCCCCGATTTGCAACCAAGACCCGGTATCACGGACTTGGTTAAAGAATATCAATGTCATCACTGGAGCCGGAGACGAGGAGTCAGATGTGGAACGCGAGCTGAACCATAGTAGATGTGAACCCACCATTGCTTATGCATATTGACACGAGGAGGAGCGAGAACGGTGGGAGTTGAAGGACGTGGTTGAGGTGCGCGAGGATAATAGATAGCATAACGTATGGTGCAAGCAGTTTATACAACTTCAATAGGACGTGTCAGTTCTCATGTTAATAACAATGAAGGTGAACGTACGAGCAGAGTTGCCATTGAAAAAGGGCTAAATACGGGTATAAGACGGTATACAGGTTCGAGATAAAATGATCTGTGTTCATTGGTCAGCCTCAAAATGTTAAGGGCAAGTTCGGACAGTGAACTCACGATATTGACGCCACACTGCCCGTAATGTCAAATCAGTCAAAATCCTCAATAAAACACGGGGGCTACTCACTTCCCAATTCCGAAAAAACCAAGATGCACGAAAAACAAAAATGTAAGAGCAAGCCTTACATGCGCCATATCGAATACGTATCCAGCATCCCTCCCTCCGTTTGTTATCCTCTCTTTCCCCTTAACCGTTGCCATTTTCTCTCGCAGAGTCAGGTCCGTATATTCTGGGTGCTTGATGATTTTCTCCGAGATTACCCAGCCGAGCAACACCGTCGAATATGTGACGAAGAATAGACCCTCGACACTTATTGAGAGGATGATGAAGCATGGCCCAAAGCCAAGGAAGTACGTGAGGAGTTTAGATGAGGTGGTGTGGTGTGGAATGTTATCAATGTAGGGAAATAAGGATGGAATGACTAGTAGACAGGGTGTTAGATGAAACAGAATCGCGAATACAAACGAACGGCTCACCAAGCAAGATCCAATTAAGGACCCTCACTATGAGCGGAAGCCCAAGCTTCCACTGAAGACTGAGCGACGAGTATGTCGTGGTAATCGTGATTGCGAGGACGGAAAGTCTCTGGGCGTTGCGGGTATTAGTAGTTGAGCACTGCACAAGGCGAGGAACGTACCTGGAACGCAAACTTCTTTTCCATCCTCTTCCTTACCTCCCTCCCGAACTCTTTTTCAATTTCTTTCAATACGAGTGGCAATGCATATTGGCCGACAGCCAGGAAGGCGATCCCACCCATCGCACTACAGACGGATAAGTCGTCAGCAAGCAACGAAATAAATTTTAAGCATGACTCACATAAAGAAGACATTCTCCCTTCGATCCACAGGCACCCACGGGAACAACGCGCATAAACCACACAAAACATACCACAATGACAACGATTGCGGAGCTGAACGACGGAGGTGAGATCTCCCATTTCCTTCAAGGAGCCAGCCATTCGAAACAGCCAAAGTGCCAAGAGACCAGACGATCCTATGTGTGTACCCCATCTACTATGTTCAGGACCTCGAATCAAAGGGGATAGGAAACAGGAACAACGCACTGTTAGTCCGAGGAGTGCACCCAAAACCAGCACAATGTGCGATACATGATCCTTCATGCTGTTCAATACACGCACGTTAAGGAGAGGGGTCGTGAAGTATAGGAAGCCCTGTCGTAGGAACTGGGACCAGAAATACGCTGGGAACAAGACATAGATGTAGTAACTCCATGGCGACCTTTGCACGTAGAATACCACCCACATTGTGAGCGCAATAAGAATAGGAATGGGTGTTAGAAGAGATGTGACAAGGCTGTTTGGTGGGGATGTGGGATTGTCGAGAGGACGGGTAATATACAGTGATGCGTAGAGCATCCACCCTAGATAGGCAAATGTTACTACGGTACGGAGGAGGGTCCTGTCATACGTTTGGAGGTAGTGTAGGCCCCTAAGCGCCTCCTGGATGAGGGTGTGTGAGGTGTGCTGGGCGTCGTGCCATTGCGAGGCATTGATGAGAGTTTGTACGCGTTCGAGTTCTTGGACACGCTTAGGAATCGAACCAGACTCGAGGGGTGGGTAAGGCTTGTAAAAGAGCGTGTGGGCTTTCTTGAATTCTATCGGATACGCGTTAAGATGGGCGGTCGAATGAGGACCATAACTTACCATGCTTGACTAGATACTGCTCCAAGATCACTCTCGCATTGACCTCCGCTGCCTCCGCCAATGTCCTCTTCCCCAGCTTGGGCTCTAAGTACCCTGGCCGATCAGAATCAACATCCGGCAACACGCCAACAGAGTTCACGGGCCATGAAATACCAATAAGCGCTGACATGAGCGCTGCAACGTCCGCCTGCTCAACATCTCGTCTGTAAAGGTGATTGAGGCCCCATGGCATGGAGTATGCATCGTGGGAGGACGGCGTTGTGTCCGGAAGAGGTTTGCGGATCCCTTTCCCCCAGGCGATGAGAGGCGTGCGCGTACAGTCAGGGTCTGTCGGAAAAGGCGGTTAGGTGAGGCTAGGGAAGGCGGATAGAAAACTCACGTCCATCGCCGTGGTTTCCTATGACCGACATGCCATGATCAGCCGTAAATATGTAACTTGTCTCATCATCTTTATAGAATTCTTGCATGAGCTCCTCCGTACGCTTGACGATTTCATCGACGGCTTGGATATTTTTCATGTACTCAAGCGAATGAGGTCGATGCGAATGGCCCGTCGTATCCAGACCCAGAAGATGCAGGAAGAAGACGACTTTGTCCGACCGAAGTTTGGCATTGAGGATAGCATCCGTAGTTGCGTTGCGGAATAATGCTTCTACTTGGTTGAGCACCCATCGGTCAAGGTCGACAGCATCTAGTGAATAGGTCAGTTATGACTTGGTAACGAGGAAGAAATACATACCCTTCGTGAAATCCTCCTCCTCTGCATCATATGACCATTCAAGTACCCTACCAGGAACAGCACCATGCGCGAACATAGGTAATATATCGGGTGAACCGAAAGAAAACGTCGTGCTAGATTGATTAAATACGGAGTCGAAATCCACTGGGTTAGTCTTCCATCCCTATACATCCCTCAGACTTTTCTCTTGTTGTTATCACACTGCAAAGACGAACATACCTTTGTCACAGCGGATACGTCTTCATACATCCCCCCAATAATAGCAACATGACCTGGCCGACTCTCTGTAGGTACCCTGGTATGGGAGATCCCAAACGCTCCACGCGTTTCCACAATGGATCTCAGATATGGCGCAACAATCCTGGGCGAGCCTTTGATGTTCGGGAACGGGTTTTCATTGAACAACAGGTCAGCTCGCAAGCCGTCACCTGGCCACACCCATTTCACGGTCAGAATTCGGTGTGAATTCGAGTAATTGTGACGTACCGACGATCAGGACCAGCCTTTTCGCCTCGGCTTGCTTCATCTGAAGTTGTTTCATTCCATGGACGACAGGGCTCGTGAAATAGCAGTCGAAAACTGAGCCGATGAAGACGAGGTGGAAGAGGAAGCCAACAAACAGCAGCCTTCCGACGCTGTAGTTTGTTCTGGCCGCGCCATTGTGCGCAGCTGGTGACATGGGTTAGTCCACGTATTCCTGTGAGGAGTTTAAGTATACGTTATCGACAACTTGCGAAGGTGCATACCTGGCTCTAGGCGAACATTCGTGTGGCAATGACAGAACGGAGAACGTTAAGGAGTTAGAGTCACGTGGGTGAGATTAGGAGCTGTCGATCATTTGAAATG